>VXCM01004084.1:61739-107863 GCA_014773175.1 Lucifuga dentata
CCTTCTTCGACCAACAGTAGCCCAATTTCCACCAGCACCCTGTAGGTCAACAGTACCGATGGCGGTCGTTGTTAACCCGGGCCTCGACCGATCCGGTATGGAAGTCATAGGAATGATTCGCATGTTTGCTTTGGCATAAGTTTTACGTCAGATGCCCTTCCTGACACAACCCTCTGCATTTATTCGGGCTTGGGACAGGCACAAGGAGGACACTGGCTTGTGCCCCCTTGAGGCTGCAGTATTTACGATAACCTTGATATTTAAAAATTGAAAGAATAATATCATGTTCATAATACACGTATAATAATATTGTGTAAATATTCCAGTGCCTCTTAAATCATTTCTGTCTCTTTCCATTCTCGCTTTGTCTTCCTCCTGCATGTACACTCAAGCTGTGAGAAGTGTCATTAACGATGAAATTTGGAGCTTTCCAATAATATTCAGATTATGTCTGTGGACCAAGAGGAAGCTGATATATTACAAATATAAAATCTGTGGGTGAGAATAACTTAAATTTATACATTTTAATTAATTAATTAAATTTTACATTCTAATCTCACAAGTTTTACATCTGTGACATTAAAAATGAACCCAGAAAAGGGGACTTGACTCTCAAGTGACAGGTCTCTTGACCTATCAGAGAACCGCTTTTGTAAAATCACTCCCACCCCAGCCAATCACGTTCATTCATTCCTTACTGTCTCTCACACTAACAGCTGCAGCTGAGAGATGGAGCGATAGACGCTATTGAGGGGTAACTTAGATGTTTTGAACCATGACATTTATCTAACATGGTAAAACAGATCGAAACAAAAACTAGAAAAACGCTCAAAAATTCCTAAGACTTGTTTCACAAGACCATTTGGCGGCCCACTAGGTGGCGCCCTGAGGCCCACGGCTTAGATTGCACATTAGATTGTACTGATGTACCCAGCAGCTCATTGTTTACAGACATGAGTGTGAATATGCATGTTCACATGATGTTGGCGTGTGATGTGGTTGCATGTGAGCGTGCACTGAATGGGAGGGAAGATCACTAAACCACGCACATTTTCACCCTGCTGCCCGCTCTCAAAGTTGCCCTGATCGCAGGAAATGGGTGTAAAGGAATGACTCAGCTGGCTTTGACCTCCACCCCANGCCCCCCTTCACCTCCACCCTCTCCTTCAGGGCTGCTTTAATTAGAAAAGCAACTCGTTTGTTTTTCTTTGCCTCAAACCCTCAGTCTGCCCCTCTCCATCCTGCTCTCTGCCTGTTAAAAACGAGCGCATCCCAAGTTTGCTGATGATTCATCGCTTTCTCCTCCACCCATCTCTCTCTCTCCCTTTCCCTCTCTCTCTCTCCCTCTCTCTCTCTCTCTCTAATTCAAATGGCCCCGATTCCACCATCTTTATAGTGTAAAACACACAAACACACACACACACTCACACAAAAAACAGCTGTAGCACAGATGTTTGCCCGTATCGTACCTGCTCAGGTGCACAAACCTCTCTCTCACACACACAACACACACACGCACGCACGCACGCATGCACACACACACACCACCTTTGATAGTGTCATGCTGAAACGTTTATATATTCACCAAGGCTCTGTTGCTCAAGGCTAATACACACGCACACACACACATTCATGCATCTGTGCGCACACACGTACATGAACGCTGACATGCTGCTTCAAAGGATGGCGTGTCATAAACAGAGGGACTGGGAAGGAGGAATGTGTTGTTCATTGGGGAATTCAGAGCCGGTGGGGAGAGGAAGGAGGGGCGGGGGCACGCTGACCTAATGTCCCTCTGTGTGGAGGCGATGGAGCAACAGGCTGCCGAGCTTTTCTCTCTGCTGTCATAACCCTTGTACACCCATCAATACAGCCCAAAGCCCCGCTCAAGCAGGAGGCTGCAGATCACCACTGACTAATCAAAAGCAGACCGTAGACTAAGCTACCCTCGCAAACCTAACACCCCCACCCCCCAAGTACACACACACACACACACACTCCCATTTATCCTATGAGACGAGTCAGGTTACTTTGTGTGTGTGTGTGTGTGTGTGTGTGTTTTCACAGAACAGGAAGACGATATTTCTTCCTGTCCACTGTGTAAGTTTGACACCAGTGTGTGATTTGTGGCTTTAGTCACACCTCTTTTTAATTGGAGTCAGCAGTCTTGCCCCTGCTTTAATGTGTGTGCATGTGTGTGTACATATGCATGTGTGCGAGTGGACAAAGGAGGCAGAAGGATGAGTAATAGAGTGTGATTGAACTTTAAGTTTACACCCACTGGTGAAGGTCACGGCCCTGGTTGAGCCAGTGAACCACTGTACCCTTCTCGAGTGATATGTGCGGGTGCGTGTGCGTGTGTGTGTGATGATGATGATGGGGGTTGTTGTAACATTAGCCTTTCATGTATTTCTACACTAAAAATGGAGCTTTTCAAAAATGTGCTCCAGTGTGGATAAAAATGAAAAGGCAGCATCACTTTCATGGGAGTGGAAAAGCAGATTCTTCACTGTATGATGGTTGTTATGCATAATATTGATATTTGTCAAGCAAAACAGGAGGAAGAAGAAGAGATTTAGCCATTTTCCTATTGGTTTGGCATTTCAGTGTGAACACAGACCCAAAAACATCAGTGTGGAAGCAAATCACTTACAGATGAGTTATTACCATTACTTTGGTTGGCCAGGGTTACTAAAGTACACACTCCACTCATTTTCATTATAGTTAGGTAAAAAGAAATTCTGGTTCATTTGCATAAAGTAAAAACTATTCACATAGAAGCAATCTACCACTTCCAAAGAGCAGCACGGTAAGAAACGTCCAATCACAGAGCTTAAAATGAAATCCGTGTGGTGCTAATGGAGACATAGAATGTGCATTTTCAGTCAGTTTACCTCCTCATTCTGGATCAATTTTGGATCAGTTCAACAGCTGTGGCTTGGTGTTCTACTCCCAATTATGACAAAAATTATAACTCTGATTCGTGCTCTACCACTGAGGATCATGTGTACTCCGGTCACCATAACAACGTGACTGCAAATGGTATTTTGTCAGAAGCAGAAACATTTTTATCCAGTCACATACAGTAACATAACCCTGTAGTATCTCTAAATTATGCAGGAGGTTTTTGTTGAATAACATCAAGGTTTTTGCCAAAAGAAAATTTAAATATGAAGTACTTATGGAAAAATATTTCCAGAACCTACACCTCCATCTATTTCAATATTCTATAATGGCACTCTTAAAGGACAATACCAGCCATTTTGCATGTCTGAACCTAATATATTCAATTTTCATATATGTAACGTTACTGACAATCATTTCCCAAAGCATACTACTGGAANAATATATTCAATTTTCATATATGTAACGTTACTGACAATCATTTCCCAAAGCATACTACTGGAATGATGATTTAAAATTTTTATTCTGTTGTTGTTCCAGACCGCCATTGGTTTCAATTCATTCTAGTATGCTACTAAAATCAATCTGTTGATACTTGAAACGTTCTTGGGATAGGTAATCCATCATTGCGAACACGACATGTATTCAGGGTTTTTTTTAAGTTATGTAATTTTAGCTTTCAAGCGCAACAAAAAGTGCAGAGTGATCTGAAAATGCTTCCTAGTGGTGCATTCAAGTGCTGTAGTGCAGAACTGACAACAGGAAGCATTTTCAGATCACTCTGTGCTTTTTATTGCACTCAAATGCTAAAATTACGAAACTTTGAAAAAAAACCTGAATACATGTCTTTATTCACGATGATGGATTATCTATCCCAAGAATGTTTGAACTGAAACTAATCTGGAAGATAGGAAAAAAACTTTAATTCAGCGTTCCAGTAGTATGCTTTGGGAAATGATTGTCAGTAACGTTATGTGTATGAAAATTGAATATATTAGGCTCAAACATGCAAAAATATGGTCCTTTAACTTCCCCCATCACCGCCATCACCAACACCATCACCTCCTTAAGGTATATCATTCATTTACAATTATAATTATTTATAATTATGAGATTAAACCAGAGACTACATTTTAAAATGTAGAGAAGATGCATTATTCCATGTTTTTTTATTTTGCATTTAAGGGTCTATATTGAAACATTTGCAATGCTTTCATGAGCAGTTGTTCTGATTTGCATTTTGAACTGCTAATGCCTCACGATATCTGCCACTCAAGACACTCAGGTGTTCAGATTTCCACTGTTGCTGCTTTAATACCTGATTTCATTTTCCTTGGTAAGTTATGGCGATGAATCCCTTACTGCTCACTCTTTAGCAGTTGGCCCACATCTCACTCCGTCCCAGCAGTGCCTCCAAAATGTTACATCCCTGAATAACGGAAAACAAATGACAAATGCCACACAGTTAGTTTTTAAAATTATGTAATACCTTTTTTAATTTGTATATTTTATGTCTGTTTGATTTATTTCTTATGTATTTATGTGTATTGATGGACCCCAGGAAGACTAGCAACTGCATTTGGAGAAGCTAATGGGGATCCAATAAACAGAATAAACAATAAACCTGGTCTCAGTCAGTGTACTGACAAAGTGTATTTACAAAAACTGGCAACACAAACACACAAAACTATACAATACATTCAGTAAATATGAAAATCATCTGTCAAATCATCATAACGTGCCAAAACAAAATCCAAAACTGCGCGACTATTGAATACACACTGCTAGCTTGCTAAAGCTAACACACAGTCAAGCACAGGCTAACGTGTTAAACTGTTCCTGTTTTAACAATAAGTGTCATAAACTTAAGAAAATAAGTGTATAAACAACAATTTAACCATGTAATACTGAGATAATCCTCGAACGCTTACTCTTCGGTCGTGTGTCAAAGTACAGCACAGGAACGATTTCTCCAGTTGTAATTTTATTTTATTTTCAGCCCATCATTCTCCAACCTTACATTCCGCTTCGACCGTTACTCTTTTTTCTACCTCCTCTCTCCAAAAATCACTCCGCCACACCCATCACTCCCAGTCAACAGTCCTCATGGGCAAATACCTAGTCCCTTCATAAATGCAACAAAAATACTGTATTACAATTGAAAAAATAAAGAAAAAATAGAGGAAAAATAAATATAATCTTACACTAATAAACACAGTACAGAACATTATTTAAGCAATAGGTTTCTTCCCTGAATAAGGGAAGATAAATGACGCACGAGACAGTTACCTGGTCTGCATTGATGGAAAGAGCAAGAGAGGTGTTTCCCTTTCAGGCTCAGCACAGGAAGTTCTCCAAAATAAAATCATTTCAAAATAAGTTCTATGCAATAGTGCATAACCATATATTAACTTATAAAAATGAAATTTAACAAGGCGCATGGACATATTTAAACTATGTACTACACACTGACCTACTTCTATTCTCCCTTGCTGCAGCACCGCTTTGCACACTGACTGAAAACAGGCTGTTTTAGGTACTGTCTCTTCAAGGCTCTTCTCCAAAAAGCTTGCTCTAATTGGTCAGCTCCATCAGACCTGAGCTGCCAATGGACTGTGAAAACTGGACGCTAGCGAACTAGCTCACTAGCCTTGTATTGGTGGGTCTGTAACAAGTGTGTAGGTGGGCAAATTCATCTGTTACATGTTGATGTCAACATGTTACAGAAGTAAAGGACCAATCAAACACAAAGCTTTCAGCAATGTTCAGGACCTATGGGTTTGTGTTACTGGATGGATTTCTATAGAAGTCAAACTCAAGTTTTAACACTTTGATAATATTCAACACAAACTCACGTTACACTATAAAAATAGGAAAATAACACATAAATTGTCCCCTTTAAAATGTATTACACTGCCATTTGAAGTTGCCTCTCCTCTGAATCTGTTATTTCCTTTTGAGACTCCGGATTGGCATCCTCTCCTCTGTTTATTATCTAGGGAGATGGTAGCTGTTTATAGGGACAGATTTGTCCTTCTGTGTGCAGGGACACAGTGGGGGTGGGGGGNAGAGCGAGATAGAGGAAGAGAGACTCTGCAGAAGGAAGGAAATGGAGGGGCGGTACTGTGAGAAGGAGCCAGTCCAGAGATGTAATTGGTACCTTTCCTTTTTTAGAAAACATTTCTTACTTAACCGAGTTCCAGCAAATGAGTCAAGGCGCAGCATGCTTTACAAGTGCACTCAGACTTTATCATACTTTCTCTTTGTAGTTTTCACTTTGAAGCAGGTTTGAGTTTCTCCTCTGTCTTTGATCTGCTGGGTCCTAAGCTATGATGTGAGCTACTGGTAATGCACATGACCAAAGAGCACGAACATATGGTGAAAAGGAAATGAAAGACTCTCATCAGTAAATATTTCATTTTGTCATTGTTGGTAAAACCTTTTATTTCTTGTAAGAAGGTGTGTGGTCCTTTGTCTCTTTTCTTTGTCTCCCTCAGCCTTCACTCACCCATCTGTTTGCTTCCCCCTATCATGCCTTGTTTAGCCAAGGTGATCACTCAGAAAAGAGAGGGGAGTGTCTTCAAAGAGCTGGCAGGAGTTAAGAAAAGATGAGGGGGAAGAAAGAAGAAAAGAGAGAGAGAAACAGAGAGAGAGAGAGAGAGAAAGAGAGAGAGAGAGGGTCGCTGACTCAGATGTGATAACCATCTTTGTCTTAAACTGCAGGTGTGAAGTGAGAGGGAGGGCTGTAGGGAAGAAACAGGTGAAGCGGAGAAAACCTGCCGCTTCACCACTTACCTGTACATGTTCAGCAGTGCTGACTTAAAGACTGAAAATTAGACTAATAAAAAAAAAAAAAAAAANAAAAAAAAAAAAAAAAAACCCTTAATTTGGAAACTTAATTTAGCTACATTACAAGTGCAGTGCCTGTTCAAAACGTGTCTGTTCGGAAGGCGCCGGACCTTATGGTGTGAGCCGCAGCCTGCCATAATTTTGTTCTGCACGTCCTCATGAGCTAGCTTTGTTTGCTGTGCAGGGTCGGGTTGAGACCATGCCACTGAACTGGACCATATGCTGCTGCGCCCAGAACGTATCCTACCACGCGGACTACTTTTTACCTGCACAGCTCAATTCGAGAACCGTTCATCCAAACAACTTCACACACAACACTGCACGACCTTTGTTCCTGAGCAATAAACCTGCCAAATTTCAACTTCATACAGTGCCAGATTCTAGAGATATTGGTGCCACAGACAGACAGATTTTGTCTTTATAGATATATTAAAATAAAATTGTTAAAAATGTTTTTGATATGCAATGATACATAACAAACTGTTAAAAAAAAATCAGAATAAAACCATGCAGGTCACAAAACAGAACTGGAGATGGAAGGACTTCTCTGTGTGTGCATGTGTGTGTGTGTGTGTGTGTGTACTGATACAGAGCACCTGGAGCAACAATGGCTGTGAGCAGCTGTGTGTTTGTGAAGCAACAGCAGGACATCGGGGTGTGTTATTAAGGTCACAGTTGGCTCCGTCTGAGCGCACAGGAATTACACCAGGCCACTGCTGCAAACGCTCCACGTTTAATGAGCACTTGTGGCAAAAGATCAGTGGACATATAATTGCAAATGTCAGATGTTGTAATAAGCCAGAACCCAAAATAGTATTTCAAAACCAGTGGCACACTGAAACAGCTCACATTCAGCATGATCACTTTTCATTGTTTTCCTGTAAATATGCAACAAAGACCAAACGAAGCAAAGCCTTGATGCTTTTATTTTCTATATATAAAAGAAGAGAAACCCAGCATATGGGCACAATTAAAGGGCCAATTATGTCAAAAATTGAATGACTTATTCCCGCTGATGAAGTGCTACAGCAGGACTATTTTCTGGTTACTCATGCATTCGTATAAACTTGGCACGTGGATTGTGTTAGTCATAAAAAAACACCTGCTTGAACGTGAAATGCAGGAGTCTTTACTCGTTTATATGCAAAGCTTTGATTCTAATCTGATAAAGACCAGGTTTATGCTTAACATACGATGTAGTTGCGGCCAAAACAGCCAACCACTGAGGCCGCATTTCAGGGTTGATTGTGAGGTCATTTGATGTTTCACCTGATTTTGAAACATTTGTGTAATGTAAATGTACCTTCATTAATGAGTGGCCAAGCAAAAAGGTGCGGCAGAAGGGCAAGTATACAGTATATACGTTGTATTCAAAGGCCTTTTCGAGTATCGGTTTCTGCACCTTTTTTGTCTTACTGCCAATGTGAGCAACAGCAAATTCCTCCTCTTTGTTCATCAACAACAACTCTCTTGTCACTGCCTCTGTGTTTTGTTGTGGGTGACTGAACCGGAAACTACTTTGTTTTCTACTTTAGGGGGTTTTAAGAGCATCTTTGTCCTACAGCGCCACCAAAAGTCACGGAGTTGAAGTGCATGGTTGTCATGAAAGCACGAGAACCATGAATGCCAGGAAACACAGACAGTCCTTTTTAGAACTGTTCGCGTCTAAGTCCACATCATGTCCATGTTAAGCATTAACCAGGCAGAAGGAGCTAAATTGTTTTTTTTCAAACATCATGTAAACACCATAAGTAGACTGAAAACTGCATCTGGTAACAGACCTAGATGATGTGACTTTTTGAAAGGCAAAGGTCAAAGATTTTATTGTAATGCAGAGGAGGACACAATCCTTTAACTGACCTGAAAGCATAAAATTTGAGGGTTTTTAAATTTAAATTTTTTTTTTTAAACCTAACAAATAAAATTAAAATCAGATCGACTGAATCGTTGTGTGCTCCTCTACAGGTTGACTGTAAAACTTCAGCTCCATTTTTGGGTGAATTTCCAGTATCTCCATTTTCAAAGAGGTTTATTATTTCATTCCATAATTATTTGAATCTAAATTTTCCAAAAGTTTGTTCCCACTGTTGGTGAACAACCTTGTATCTGTGCTTTTAGGATTTTTTTTTTTTTTTTTTTNTTTTTTTTTTTTTTTTTTTAACTGAAACACGTCAGAGGTGTTGCTAAATCAATTGTAACTCTAACACTCTTCACTGTGTGTGCTTTTACTTTAAATACATGAGTACATTTTACAGCTAATACTTATCAACTTTTGCTTTAACTTATTGTCAGTTTTGTTGGAATTTTTACTTTTGCACTTCTATCATACACGATATTCTAATAAATTTAAGGACTCCAATGTGTTTCTCTCTTAAGGATGAGCGAGATGCATTGCAACACAAATCCTGTGTGGATGGATGGTGTTATGAGATGTGTTTTGCTTTGTGGAAAGAGGTGTCAGTGTTTTGTTTCAGTCCCATAAAAAGCCTGAGGGCTAGAGAGGAAGCAGCTGCTGAGAAATGAACACTGGTAAGGAGGACAAGCCTACTTGAGTTTGACTTCCCTCTGGGACCTTTCCATTAACGCCCTGATAGATTTATGAGGCTCTTGACATTCATACCCTTCGTTTGGCCATTACAGGGAAAGTAAAACAGGTGGAAATGCTGGCTCTTTATAAAACTATTTTTGATGATCATGTCTCTTCTAACAAAACTTGTATTTTGCTTGTTTAATAGCGATAATGATCATGTTTTCTTGAGGAAAAAGCTAATGTTTCTATTACACACGGCCTGCCAAGATAACACAGAACATACTGTGCCTCAGTATCATTAAAAATGAAGACTTGGCAACAGATCTGTGAATTGTTCTGAGAGGTGAGAGTAAAGGCGATTCAATTATGTTGCTCATGTTTCATTTTACTTTGTTTATGGACCTTCGAGAGAACTTTCCGTTGAAGTCCTCTGTGGGTTGGCTCAGAGGGAAAATTCCTGCACTTTCCAAGAGAACCCTGGGTAACCTGACCAGCCTTGGAACAAGATAGCACAGATCACTGTCACCTAGTTAGCAGCTCCAGCCTCCCCACAGCACATCACTAGCACAAAGCTTATGTAAGGCATTTGATGTTGATCTGCTTGAGCCATGGCTGTGTGTCAGTGGGTTCAGTGTTTTCATGTGCATCTGTACAGTATGTGTGTTTAATTTTCCATGTAGTCACTGCCCTTAAGTCTGGGACTTACCAACGGGTCTGGGCCTGCTCTCCTCATTCCCAATGCAGCCTCATGGGCTGCCAGTAATCCCTTGAGTGCTGAGAAGGAGGGGTGGAGCTGGTAGAGTGGGGGTGAGGGTGGAGGGAGCACGGAGATAGTAAAAAAAAGACATGGGTGCATCCCTACAGGTGAAGGCAGTGCTGAGAATGGGACTGTGTGTCCGGGAAGTTTGGTGTTAGCTCGCCTGTCTATGAAGCCAAGAAAAGCTCACTGCTCTTCTCAGGCAGTCCAGAGTGAACTGATAGCCAGTGTTTGTCCAGCTGGAGACCCCACACACACATACACACACCTGTCATACACAGCACTTTTCTACATTGGGTATTGGACAGTCGTCACTAAATGCACAACCTGGCTTTCCAGAGCCGCAGACCACTAGCATCTGTAAATAAATGGGTTTTCTGCTGTTTCTCTGATCGATTTATTTGAAAAGCTAAAGAATCTTTACGGGCCTTTACAGTACAGGCAGTCCCTGGGATACGAACAAGTTCTGTTCCTACGGCTGTCTTGAAGTCGGATTTGTATGTAAATTGGAACAGTTACATGAAGTGCGTATCTAGCATCAGTATAGTATATATTTGACCTTTCTATGCATGAGAAACATTAAAGAAACACTTCCAGATATACTAAAACATCTTAGACATAATAATACCGCTGAACCGCTTATGACACACAATGTTTTGATGTACGTCGCAAAGTAGTGTGCCATTCATTATTACAAATCATTGTATGTAACTCGAATTTTTAATTTAATAGGCTTTATGGCGGTCGGTTTGTAAATATGGATTTTTCTTATGTTGGACGTTTGTTAGTCGGGGACTGCCTGTATGCCCATATTTTAAGATAAATGGGTGTCTATTACTGTTCTGTTTTAATAAAGTTTAACCAAAATAAAATAAAGATTATTTACTCAGCATTATCAACATTCCCCATGAGGCTTTAGAGATCACACCGATGGTTTTGCATGTTTGAGCCCAAGATATACAATCTGGTTAAACATTACATTATTGACAGCCATTTCCTGAAACATACTACTGGAGCGATAAATATTAAAATTGCTTTTCCTACCTTCTAAACTGCTATTGGTTTCAGTTCATTCCAGTACGCCATAAAAAATCAACTTATATAGACTTGAAATGTGTTTGACATAAGTAATCCATCACAGCAAACATGATGTGTATAAACATTTTTGTTGAAGTAACTTTAACAGGTCCAACATGGAGCTGCATGGAAAAAAATGTATGTCTCCACCAGGGAATAACAGTCCAAGGAAAATATAGCTTTTACAGAGAAATGAAAAACAATTGCTCCTTCTACAGTCAGAAAAACAAGTTAGCAGGTATTGAATTGAATTTTAAGGTGGGTGTATCACTTCAAACTTGTGTTTGAGAAGTAGGGGTTTGGCAAAATAATAAGAAAAGCAACTTACATTTTTATGTTTTGGAAAGTGGTTGGCAGTCACTTAACATGTATTAGGGTGGTATTTATTGGCTTAAACAGGCAAAACTACTAGCATGGTCCTATAAGGGGGGTATATTATGCTTTGTGTTATTTTATCTCATTTTTACGGTGTAATATAGTCGGGAGTATTCGTTGAACATGGTCAAAGTTGTAAAACTGTTGTTTTGACACCTACTGAAATGCATCCAGTACGACAAACCCAGATCCTGAAAGCTTCATCTTTGGTTGGTGCTTTACTTTCGTAACATGTTTACATCAGCACACAACATGTGAATATACTCACTGAGAATGAAGCTAGTGAGTGAGTGTTTGACCACCATGTGTGTGTTGTTGTTACCAGCTCAGGTGGGGGGNGGGGGGGGGGGTCCGTAAAGAGACAGTACCTAAAACAGCCTGGTTTCACTCAGCGTGCACAGCAGTGCTGCAGCAAGGCAGAGTAGAAGTGGATCAATGTGTTTTTGAAAATTAAAACTTGCAAAGGCTACAAAATAGACCCATGAATGAAAGTAAAAACATGGAAATCTGTAAATGTCAACTTAAACCAAAAGTTTTGTAATAACGCAAGTGGAAAATTGCATGTAACATGCACATTAATCACATGCATGTCCTGTAAAGCGCATCAGAGTTTGTGCTCCTTTCATCTGATTTTTACAGACAGCATTGCCTCCATTTGACTTAACACACATGCATGCACTGACAAGTGTGCACCTACACAACATAGCTCTTCGACAAGTGGAAACATCACATGTACGTAGATTCATTTTTCTCAGAAAAAATTTCCACACTGACTTGATAATTTAAAATCAAAGTTTATTTCATATTTTTGAAATATTTACAAATAAAGAATCTCAAATAAGTGCATTATAAAACTGTGGTAAACTGGACAAAAAAAATGTGTTGCTTTATTGCTAAAACTGACATCTTAGAGGATGAATGACGTCTTCTGAAAGAACTGAGTTGTGCAAAGAGCATCAAACTTCAGACAAAAGTAAAAATTTGTCCTGAAATAACACAATAAATTTACAAAGGCAATGATAAACAGCAAATTTGTGCATAGAGTCTGAATGGCGCTTCTCTAAAACCAACACCACAACCACATTCCCTAAACCTCACCCTCTAAAGACAACAAGCGGCTGTAAACCCCAGGGGGAGAAAAACATGGTGTCACCACTCTCACAACCACAAATATTAGTCATCGCTTCGACAGCACGGCAGCCGTCATACTGTAAGGATGAGCTGACATTCAAGAATGAGAACAAACACAATGATGAAAACAGTGTTGTAAAAAAAAAAAAAAAAAAANAAAAAAAAAAAAAAAAAAATCACGTGACTTAAAAAAACAAACAGGGCAAGTAAAAGTGATGGACGGTTCCTGTGAAATAGTTGTTGTAAATAGTTCCTGTGAAACAGTTGCTCAACAGCAGCCAGTCTGTCAACAGGAGTTTCCCCACGCTGGACTGTTCTGGGTGGTTGTGTGTCGTCCTTTTCGGTGGATCTCCCTGTGAAAACACCTGCAGCTTCATCTTCCAGGAAAACCCCATCAGCCGCTCCTTCCCACACCTGGGATTTAGCACCTTTAGCACTGACCTCTTTAGGAAGGTGATGGAACAAACAAATGTCCTGAACTATCTTTAAAAAAAAAAAAAAAAAAAAGTCTTCCTCCCACTGAGGTCTTTTTGGTCCTCCTGTCCTTTTGTATTTCGCATCCATTTTTATTTGCTTGTATGCAATTCTTTTCATCCTGTTCTATTCCAATCTAACAAACTTCTACACACATGAATATCACTTTTTTTTTTTTTTTACAGATCTGTCCATCCAACAAATAAATTAATTTCAAGACAGATACTTCTTTGCTACTGTTAGAAAAAGTATATACACTTAGAAAAAATTATCTATATATCCATCCATAAAAAGAAGTTCATATTTTGGTGCACTTCCAACATGTTTATGGCCTCAAACACAACGTCTTCCATGTCTGAATGTCTCTGAGAGGAGGTGACGGGATGCCAGAGAGCCAGAGCAGAGTACCGCGCTGTATTTTTAGCTACACTTGCAAGACTTCACGATCATATTGGAGAGCTGCTCCACCTGAAAGTGAAAAACAACATGATCAGTCATCTGTAAATGCTGCTTTCATATGAAATGGGACTCCACTGTGATGTAAGTACCTTGTGTTGCCTGCCCACGTAGTAGAGGATTGGCAGCGGCTCCAGAGCTTGGGGAACGCAGCAGGGCTGGGCAGAGGCTCCTGGGTTGTGGTGCTTGTACAGGGCCAAGATCTGTAAAGGATTATATTTGGGAAAGAAAAGCAAACACTGAGAAGTCAGTTCAGAATTTCATCACCAAAGTGATTTCTGCCAAGCAACTGTAACAGATGAGGCCAAATCACAGAGCATTGATGAATCTGTGTATAGGAATAGAGATTGAGATATATGAGTGTTATGATATATGAGTCTGTGTCGAAAAACGAGGATAATACTGCCTTTTATTAAAATAACAGGTAGGTGTTATTTACCCCACTGGACCATACCAAACCTGCCACTAAAGTTTCCTTTTTTTAAAAAAAAAAACAAAACATATATATATATATATATTTGTCAATATTTGTAAATCAGCGTGAGACAATTATTACATCTTTTTTCAATTTGTCTTTTTTTTCATTTAGGGGTCTACGTTGAAACATTTGCAGTGCTTTAATGTGCATTGATCCACTTCTACTCTCCCTCATTACAGCACCGCTGTGCACACTGAGGGAAAACAGGCCAATTTAAGTACTTCCTCTTGAAAGCCCCTTCCTGTAAAAACCTGCTCTGTTCTGATTGGCCAGCTGTGTCAGGCCTAAACTGGCAACACCCACTCTGTGAAACATGAATGCACTTTCCCACTAGACTCATGTATCAAACTAGGTGTGTAGGCGGGTAAATTTATGTTTTCATGCTGATGTCAACATGTTAGAGAAGTAAAGGTCAAATAAAAAACAAATCTTTCAAGGCAGTGCAGGACCTATGGGCTTGTGTTACTGGATGCATTCCTATAAGCAGCAACCTCATATTTTGCAACTTTGACAATATTCAACACAGACTAGCTCCTATATTATACTATAAAAATAAGGAAAACAACTTGCATAATGTGTAATATGTTAGTTGAACTCTATTAATAAACCTCAACTCTTAACAGAAACTTCATATCTTGACAAGATTCTCTTTAATTTCTGGGTTTTCATAAACAGAGCGCGAAAAACAAATTATGAGGAAGCATCCAGTCCCACTGCTGCCTGAGCTGATCACACCAACACGCCTGATTCCACCCTGTAGTCAGATGTGGGTTGAATAATCTGGAAAATCATTGTACTGTACCTGAGAATATTTGTTTTCAGCGTTCCAGATGTAGGTGCAGGATCCCATGCAGTAATTGGCATTGTAACCCTTTGGCATGTGAATCCATTTCCAGCCCAGATCCTTCCTGAAGTCAATGTACAAATTCCTCACGCAGCAGGTTTCCGTGCGGCTACAAAACGAAAAACAAGAAAACCTCTTAAGTGGATTTGTTGAGTGGGGAGATGGCATGTAAATCTTTTTGTTAATCTACCACAGAAGTTCAATTTTTAAGCTCAGAAACCGCGGTGGAACTAACATCAGTGTGATGTTTTGGTATTTCATTGACTTTGACTTTCATTTTTCACCAAAAACACTCCATTGCAAAACATCCTGACTAGTTACTTACTACAAGACAGAATGAAAAAATTTTGCCTTGCAAGCATCTTGTCATCTCTGCCAAGACAGTAAGCAATAAATAAGCCTTGTTAGAGTTCAACGGTCTCAATCAAAAATAAGTGATATGACATCACCAAAGAAGAACAGAAGAATTAGACTGGAAGATCTTCTAGAATAAAGATTTTTTTCATTTTTTTTCAATTTTTTTTTTTTTTTTTGTAGTTTTTGGCAGTATTATGTTTTTATTTTGTAAAAATATTTTTGAGATTTTTTTTTTTTAAGAATTAAAAGTTTAAAATTTTCTCCAACAAAAAATATGAACTTCCCAGAACAAAATATAGAAAAATCGTTTATGATGACCAATGAATGTTCAAGTTTTCATTCAAATTTTAGGGCTTGGTACTTTACTTGGATGTATTAGTCTTCACTTGTGACTTGACTATGCTGATTAAGACTAGACTTGGGGTTTGAGTGACAGAACTTAAAACTTACTTGTGAGTTCACGTTTGTCACTCACCTGTTCAGCTTTAAAATTTGTCACTGAAACAAAACTTGACAAAGACAGCATAACGTAATAACGTGTGCGGGGCTCTTACTCTGTGCAGACTGCCTCTGTTTCTGTGGAGCGTTTCTTGCGTGAGGTGAGCTGGCTGCTGACATTCTGAGGGATGGACATGGTCAGGATGTAGGGTGGTTTCTGCGTCATCGTTGTTAACATCACCAGATCACTTCTGTCAGTCGTGATCCCAGAGATGGAAAAACTGAATTTTTTGTCGACAGTTGACTGGCTGCATTCACAGAACAGCTTGAGCTGGAAACCCTGCTCTTCCTCTGATAAGATGCACAAATTCACAACAGTTAGCAATGGAAAATGAGTTACATATCTTGTAACTTTTAAAATTTTCTCATATGATTTGAGATAATCTGACGGTAATCATGTAGACTATATTTATTATTATTATCATTAAATGTTTTCCAGGTTTACCTTCCTCCAATTGCGGAAAAGTTTAAAGCTACTTCTGTCACCTATATAGTGTATATAATTACTTTTCTTGTTAATCAGCCATTAAAAAGGCACTCAGATGAATACTGATTAAGCTTCTTAAAAGGCCACATCTGATGATGTGCACAATAATTGGTGCACCCCTAATTGTACAGAAATTGCATGACATTAAGCATTGGCAGACTGTTAAAGTGGCTCATTGGTTTGCACTTTTGCCTCACAGCTCAGAAGAACCTGAATTTGAATCCTACTGGGGCTTTGCAGTGTGGAGTGTCTGTGTGGGGGTCTGTTCCTCTGGGTGATCCAGTTTCCTGAACTAGAACGTGAGTGTGATTGGGTTTGTTTGTCTCTGTGTGTCATGCTGCATTTGTTGTACCTCAGAACTGGGAAATCGTAACTTGGAATTACGTCATTTACAACCACCGTGAGTTCAAAGTGGGAGATAACATGGACGCCCTAGGAAAATTTGTTTTGCTTGCTCTGTTGGACCAAAAGAAACTATATTTTAATGTTTATGAGCTGTTTACCTTTTCAAAACAGAGACTGCATTGCCAGTGTTACATGTTTAAACGTGTCTGTATTCTGAGCGATTTCAAGAAAATGCATCAAAAAGTTTACTTATAAATAGAGAAGTTACTGTTTACGGTGTGAGCAGCCATGTTGAAATGATATCAATCCAAACTCGGGGTTATAAAAGCTTGTCCAACTTTCCGAGTTGGATTTTGAACTCAAGGGGGCTTTTTTTTTTTTTTTTNTTTTTTTTTTTTTTTTACTTTTCCCGATTGGAAGTGAAATTCTGAATTCCAAGTTCACAATGAAGGCAGCATTAGCCCTGGTGACCTGTCCAGACTGCACGCTCCCTCTTACCCAAAACTGAAATTCAGTCTGGGGCCGATTAATTTCAACTGTAACCACAGATTATCTTGTTTGATTTTATGTTATTTCATTTTTTACTTTATGGTATTTACTCTTGATTTTTAAATGTTGCTTTATTTTGTTCTTAATGTCTTTTAAATGTTATTTTAATGCATTTTGTTTGTGTAAAGCACTTTGAATTGCCTTTGTGTTTGAAATAAATAAATTTGCCTTTGCCTTTACCCAATGCATGCTGGGACAGACTGCCCCCCCCCCNAAATAATAGATGTGCATAGTCTACTCCTAATTCAACAGATGAAAAAAAAAAAGGTAAAAGTACAAGTAAATCCTGATATAAATTTTCCACTCATTGTTTAACTCACCACTTCCTTTAAGCCACTCCTGCAGGGTCTCTGTGACATCGAAGGACAGCCACTTGTCTTTCCACCGGTTGGTGATGAAGCGTGAAGCGAGGTAGCGGGCTGAGGTGCCCAGGCCCTGGTAGAGCTCTACCCGCTGTTCAGAAAATATCGTGGGGTTCTTGATGAGCATCCGCAGCTCTGCGCTGGTCAGCAGGCGGTAGTCTCCCACACTTTCCCTCAGCTTGGTGATGTCGAACAGCATTTTGACGTTCTGATCTGTGATGTTAGTTCCTGCATGATGTAAAATGAGTGATTATATAGCTGGAGATTTCACACAGCTGCAACAAAATGAGCAAAGAAATTAATCTGATGATGATTTTCTCTGATCAGTTTTAGAATTAAATTTATCCACTTTTAGTTTGGCAACTTTTAGGTAATTCTCCTCCTCTTTTGTATCTCTCCTCTCTTCACCTCCATTCCTTTTTCGTCCAGGTTACTCCTCCTCATACATGGTGTTTTTTTTTTGTTTTTTGTTTTTTTTTTAAATAAGTACATACTTTATTGTGTTTACATTTGAGCCCTAAAATGCTGTGCATCATAAAATTACTTGGCGTGTGAAAATCTTGACAAGCCAGTAAACTGCAAATAAAGCCTAAAAAGCGGCCAAACAGAGTCTTCTTTGTTGTTTGCAAAGAAATTGTGAAGGACTCAATCAAAACTGGTGGCAAAGAAGTGTGGAATAATTTTCTAGAATCAATCAACATATGTTCCTTGTTGTTGTTGTTGTTTTTTTTTTTGGGGTAGAATTTTTCTATGAATATTCTTCCAGTCCAGATCATCAGACTTTTATATATATATATATATTCTAGATTCAAGTGAAAATCAAGCAGTTCTTAGAATCAATAATTTATTTTAGATTAAAAAAAAAGATTTATTATTATATTATTCTACAATTTCTTCTTAACAGATTTGCAGGCTGGCCAGTATGATTTTCACAAGCCAGAATTTGTAAGAGCTGTCCAGTAATGGATGTTTCATACAGTTTTTAGGTGTCAAATAAATAGAAATAAATAGAAATTCAATTCAAGTCTAAATTACTTTAGATTCAAGAAAGGTAAAATACTTTTCAGAATTTGTACACAAAAGCACAGAACGGCGTAGGTGAAATGTAAAGTTCTTGCTGATCCTGACTGCAGCCTAACAAACAGCCATTCCAGCTGCTGTAAAGTTGACCACAGAGAGTGTTTTGTTTTCTTTGCGTGTTCTTTGTGCCCATGTGTGCAGCTTTTAGTCCTGAGCCTGCCCATGTGGTGCCAGCAGGAACATTCTCCCTGCAGCGACTGATGGAAAACAGAGCCAAACTTATGACAGCTTTAACACCATAAATCTACCAGCAGAACATTACTGAGGATTAAGTCGGATAGAGACGTGCAGAGATAAGAGCGGGATGGCACATAGAAGTGAAAAAAACACATAGGAAGAGAGGGGGAGGGGGGATGAAACAGGAGAAACACTAAGAAAACAGCAAAGTGAAGAATGCACTAGTACAAATATAACACAGGAGGGAGGGAGGAGGTGTGTGTATGTGAGGGGTTGAAGGGTATGTGTCTGTGTGTGTGTGTGTGNGTGTGTGTGGGAGGGTGTTGAAGAGAAACTGGAGATGTGTATGTGTATCAATGGAGCCTGTGGCCTGGCCCAGGTCCAAACCTCCTACTCTGCCCCGGCCTGCCAAAGTCGGGATTCTCAGCTCTCAGCTCCGGGAATTACTCACTGACAGCAGCGAGGCCACAACCTGGCCTCACATATTTATGCCGTACCTGGCTGGTCCAGGCTGTGCCAGGATCCTCCAAGTCACGACTACTTGTGTATTATTTACTGGTAGCGTCAGTCTTACTTGAGTCACCGCATTGCAAAACGTTTAGAGAACCTAGTTCAGCATAAGTTTCCCTGCTGCCTTCAAACTGAACTAAGGACAAGTTTGTGCAGAGTTTCAGTTCATTAATTGCTGAGTTAAAGGATCATATCGGTGGTTTTACAGTGTTGGAGCCCAATAAACACTACCTGCATACTGCCAACCATTTTCAAAAACATAAAACCCAAATACTGCTAACAGCTAACAAAGTATTTTAAAGAAAATTAGTTTGATTGGTTTAGTCAACACACAACTCAAAAGAACTAATGATTCTAAAATTTGAAAGGGATACTAAAAATTTTAAAGGGACCTGAGTTGAAAATGACAAACTTATCTAATTACATTAATTTGACGATGATAAAAGATCAGTATATTTCACTGAATTCCAGTAAGGGTTTTGCAAAATTGATGCAATAATACCAAACCGAAAGTGAAAAGAGCTGGCGTGGAGTATAAAGGGAAATAAGACATTTCACCAGTTCCACCCAGAGCTGAGTGAAATGTTCGGTTGAAAGTACACTAATGGAAATACACACAGCATTTCAGCATTGGACTTTCAATGATGTACCAAGCATGGAGCGTCATCTGCAGCTAGTTTGAATAAACAGAGATAAATGTATTAAGGGTTAGAGCAGTGTTTACGAAACAGGAAATTAAGTCACTTCCCCCAAGAACCATATTGGCTGCGGTGCCATAATTACACTGGAACTTTATCATCACTTCTACTTTCCAATTAACACTGCTCATGTTGCCTCTGGGTGAAGTGTTTAAGTGGAGCCAATGCGCTGCTTGAGGGAACAAAGTGTGAAATTTCTTCTCCACACTCAGCTGAAAACAGGCCGTGCTCCTCCGGATAGAGGTAAAGATAGCACCCTAGGCTGCGTATAACATGGGTGTGGGGGGGATTTGTGTGTTGAATCAGGACCTATCCCCAGGTAAGCCGGGGACAGCTGTTGTGACAGGCAGGGAGACAGCTCTGTAATTACCAGTGGGAGGAACCAGATTCCAGCTACAGACTAAATACCTGCCTCCTTCATACACTCAACTCCACCCTCCCAAAGCGCACTCATCCTCATCCATGTCTCGTTTCCCCACTTCACCCTGCATCTTGTACAGCCTCCATCCCCATCAGCAGGCATCTGCAGCGTAACACGGCAGCAGCAGCTTCATTTATTTTTAAATAATTGCTACTGATGCAGCACCAAAGCACTCAGCTCATTTTCTCCTTGATACTATGAAGTGAGTTTCCAAATGAGAAAATTGTTCCCTCTGTAAACAAGCTGAATTAGTGTTGGACCAACACCATGTTAGATGGGAGGGTTGAATTTGCTTAGTTTTGAGGGAGGATGTGACTGCTAACAGGCTGAAGGAATTTGGCCTAATCCACCACACAATTGCTGTGATGGAGACGAAAACTGTTAAATATAACATGCTCGGCACACAAATATGCATCCCTGCAGGCTGTTCAGTGTTATCAGGAAAGTGTAAGGCATCCAATAAAAAGAACTGCAAATTGAAATGACGAATGGGACTGTTAATGAAAATAAAAAGCCCTTGTTCTGCTGTTAAATTCTGTTTTAACTGCACATAACAACAACTGCAAATAACTTCAACATGTTTTTCTGCCTTTTGTAGAATCAACAGGCATTCACGCTTTCCAATGCTGTGAAGGGCAAATGTGTTTTAGAGCCTGGTTGAGAGTTAAAGCGCCATACTTTGCATTTTTGAGCCCAATAAATACTAATGCTAAGCACTTTTCATAACGTAAAATCATATTTTAGTTTTTGTGTTATTTTGCCAAATCTGCTAATCTTTCAAAATACATACACCCACCTTAAGATTCAATGTTTTGCCTGCTAACACTTATGTGGAAGGCATGGCCGTGTTAATTTCTCTGTAAAAGTCGTCTTCTCCTGGGATTATATTAACTATATATGAAACATACATTTTCTTCCGTGTAGGCCTGTGTTGAGTCATGTCGATAGTCTAAAATTACATTGCTTTGACAAAAAAATATTTGATATATTGTTCGCTGTGATGGATTACCTATCTCAAGAATAGCTTTTTTTTTTTTTTTTTTTTTTTTTTTTAAAGAAACCAATGGCAGTCCAGAAAGTAGGTCAAATAATTCTAATATTTGCTGATCCAGTAGCATGTTATGGGAAATGGTTGGCAGTAATGTAACATAAGCTGGTTGTATTTATTGGGTTCAAACAAGCAAAATCACCAGTCTGGTCCTTTAAAACAGTTGATGGGTGTTCTCTGGTGTTCTGGGGGGGGGGGGGGGNGGGTAGGAAACAAAGCTCCCCATGGGCACCGCTTCCACCGGACCTGAGTCAGTCAAGATCCCAGTGGCTATCAGCCCGCCTTCCTTCCTGCCAAGCTGCCCTGTCACAAACACACTGGAAACACACTGATAATAAGCGCAGGAAATTCAGGAGAGAGAGAGACAGAGAGAGAGAGAGAGAGAGAGAGAGAGAGAGAGAGAGAGAGACTTGAACCTTGATAGAGCCAGAAATGAGATGGAAAATGGTCATAGAGAAAGAGAAAGGAGAGAGATCAGGGAGAACAAGTGACAGGATAGCAAGGGAGAATCCAATGCTCTAATTACAGGAAACCCCCAATCCCGAGGGAACAGAGAGGAAAAAAGAAAATGAAAGAGAGAGAGAGTGAGACTTGCTGAGGGTGAAGGAGTGCATTCCTTGTCTTCCAGTTGTTCCTCTTTTCCTTCATGTTCTTTGGTTGTCATCTAAGCAGAACAAAATTGTACCCCTTATTCTGAAGGTTCCTTTGTTCTCCCTTTGGTCTGTTCACTCCTGAGCGTGGACCATCCACTTTAGGCTTTCTTTTGAAGTGGATAAAAGAGGGATAGTGTGAATGCTTGCCTGAAATGGTGAGGAGTATGGGCATGTACAGAACAATGGAACAAAGAAAGAAAAAATATGTTTGTCATAATAGTTATGGAGTCATGGCAAGGACTGTTTGGCTAAACAAACAGCTAATGCTGGCTAACCTAACAAAGACTGCTAATAAAGCAGTAAAAATGCTGTGGATACCATGAGAGCAACGCAGAGTATCAGACCAGATGCAAAACACTGTTCTGCTAACTTGTAACGCGTGTGATCTCTGAACTTTCAAGCTGCATGGAGATGTTGGGCGGAGATCAGAAAGGGTACAAATTCACTCACATGTTGAGTGAATTTGTAGCTGGGATTGAAACTGACACCAGCCATCGGGCAAATGCTGATTGATTTTGGCTGGAGCAAAGTTTAGCTACCCCACGGAATTCTTGTTTTGTGGGAAAGTGTGTCGTCCAGTTTTAACAAGGCCAAGTGCCGATGTTAGAACATGTTGTAGGGCTGGAAACAACAGAGAAACTTCAGCCCAGTTTGGTTTTTAATGCACTTATATAATTCCCCGTTCAAAGACCACCTGTTGCTTTTTCTCTGCCTTTAGCATTTCTGATATCATGTAGTGCTCCTAAATTACTTTTTTAATTAAGGAGTGATCAGCCGTGGCAGAATTCTGTTCTGCATAACAGGTGACTTTTCAGACCATTTTTCAAAATTGAAAACTATGGATGCATCCAGGATTCTTTGTTTTCATATGTACAAATCTTGGCTAAGACTTATTGTATACTGCAAATGCATCAAAGTCACAGGGTTACTTGATATGATTACTGTGCGCGTTAAATCATCAGCAACTGCCTTTGTTCTTGACTGTCCATGTGCACTAATGCGTGCATTTGTTTTGATTTTTCCTGCTTGTCTAAATGTAAAATTCTCAACTCAGTCTTTTTGATTAGCTAAGCCAACTTGGGGGGAAAAGCCCCTATTCTGTTCCAACAAACATCAAAGTTCTAACACCTATATCAAGGCTAGAAAAAGCTTTTCACATACTATGTTTCACATACTATACTATGTTTCCCCACATTGGAGGCACCATCTTAGCATCATATAGAGCAAAGGAAACCCCTTTTAAGGACTCTGAGCTATCTGATACTTACTCGTCATGTTGAACTTGTGTAGGACCTTGGCAAAGTACTCCTCTTCCTCCTGTTCTGTGGAGATGTCTGTGTGGGTCTGGGACTGCTGCTCCTTCAGCATATCCTTGGTGCTGTTGTAGAGGGACATCAGGGGAATGGGGATCTCCTCCTCCTCTCCAGCCTGATCTGGCTCAGGCTCCTTCGGCAAACGCAGCTTGCTGAGGATCTGGCTCCTGATTGCCTCAATGCGCTTCTTCTTCACCAGCTCCAGGTCCAATGTCTTACAGGTAGACATTCCACTCACGCTGCCTACCATGCACACAACCATGAGCAGCAAGCAAGTCAGCCTCATGGTGCCAACCTGATCTGAGACCATTTAGGCACTTCAGTTCTCAGTCCTTCCCTCACTGCCTGCCCCCAACCTGAGATACTAAGGGAAGAGTGAATCACTCTGCGGAGAGGTGTGACTGACGTAAGGTACCAGAACAATTAAAGCAGTGTGGAAAAGTCCTGGAGGTTAAATCGCTCCTCTACAGACTACTGTGCCACTGCTGTTGCTGCTGATGTGAAAACCACTTAACACTTACGTCCTTTTTGCACAGAAGCAGGTGGGGAGAATCCCAGCGGGCAGACAGACATGGAGTGATGAGCCAGCCTCTGACTCAGCCCCACAGGTAACACAATGACGTCACAGACACTGAAGTCAGTCCAGAGCAGAGCTGTCAAACGCAAACAGAGCCCAGGAGAACATACGCAAAAGACAGCGCCCCCCAGACTCAAGACCACGACAGCACCCAAAACAACCTACCACCACTCAAAAAGCTGAGAGCCGTAGTCACCTACAAATAGATCTGTATCAAATTATTTCAAGTCTCGACCCACAATACTGAATTTAGTGCTGTCTTACTTCCATGTGTCAGCTCATCAAGATATTGCTCAGCAGGTGGCAACTCTTTACATGTTCTCATAGATCAGCTGAGTAAGGGAAAGAGAAGTTGCCTTTGTACCGCTCAACAGAATTTAAGATTTAACTGGACTAAGTGTTTTCAACTGACACTGCTTCACAAAAGTCCAAATCTTACCCTGTATGCAGATTTGCTGTCAAATATGCCCGATAGAAGTGTTTCAAAGGAAGATATATGTCCTGTGTTTGAAAAACAAACTGGCCTTCCTATATCTCTGAAGTTTGATCAGATGACCTCTGGCTTCCTTTACAGACCAGATAAATCTCTCAAGGGATTTGAGTCAGCCTTAGTTAATCAGATATCTGAGATATGGGGAATGAAAAGCAGTATTAAAGTATTTCAGACTCTTAGTTGTACTGACTTATTCTATAATAGTCATCGGTGCAAACAACAGCAGTCAAGCCATTAAGAAACATGTCCGAGCACAACATATCGGTCCCTACTGTGACTACCTCTTTTTTTTAAGCAGTAACAGCATGTGATCTGTGTATAGCTGCAGTTCACTACAAAATTTTGTCAACCCCTCACACTAACACATTTCACACCCAGAGAAGCTATCTCTGTAACTCATACACAATCATATATTTAGATCTCTGTATAGTAAGCCTGAGTGGGAAATAGCTCAAGTAGGGATGCCATCAGAAGATTTAGGAAAAAAAAAACCTCCCTTGTTCACTGAAACACACTCCTTCTGCAACAAAATTTAAGTTCAACACACCTTCTCTTTAAATGAGTGCACCATCCAGACCCAAGGTTGACACAGCAGCAGTAACAACAGCAGTACCCGGAGTAACAATTCCACTCAGCTCACACTGTCTTTGGGATCAAATTGCAGTCTTGTCTCTGTCCTCTGCTCCCTCTATCCATCCATCAGTATCTTGGTATGCCCTGTGCAGCTCTTTCACACCTTTCCTCCTGTGTCTCCTCTGACACGACTCCCTGTTCTGCCTCTATTTAACTCCAGTCTCTCCTACTTTCTCTCTATGAGCTTCCTCTCTCTGCTGCTTGTCAGAGCTTGCTGGTGACAAAGTGATTTGTGGGAGTTCTGTGCACAGCTAACTTTGCTCTTACACTCTCTCTCTCTCTCTCTCTCTCTCTCTCTCTCTCTCTCTCTCTCTCTCGCTTACTCTTCTTTTTTTCTGGTTCCTGTTACTTGTCTAATAGAGAGAGGAGCTCTCCGCCCAGGAAATGAGGGTAACGGCCGCAGTGTAAAACATCTGCTGTTTAACAGAGCTCTGCTGCCTGTCTTCTGTCCATGCCAGGAAGCCAGCAGCACAACACGCTGAAAGACTGACTTTAGAGTCACCGGCTCTCACACTCTCTGGCCTGTCCGGCGATGACTGACATGTCAACAACCCTTGCATGGCACTAGTGTCTCGCCAACTGACCACTGCATTTACCTAGTGGCAGTGAAGGTGAATGTTTGCCAGACCAAAGAGCTGAGCCATTGGGCTGCCTGGTCTAAAAGGAGAACTGTGAGTTTAGTGGCATGGAGAGCCAACAGGGCTGGACCATGTGTTCTGCTGTCTTGGGTCTGGGTGTTGTTGAGAGGTTGGACTGTATATTTTCTAAGGGAAAGCTAGACTAAAACAAACCAGTGATGGCTTCAATCATTTTCTCTCTGTCTGAGGGACGATTCAACAGGGAAGTAAAGATAATAAGTTGTCTGAGTTCATTTTTAGAAACTGTACTTTCTTAGGGTTTCCCCAAATGTGAATAGTTTCAGATGGGTGTCTGTACTTTTCACAGAGAGAAAACAGTTTTAAAGAATAAGCTATTCATCAAACTTACTGGTAATAAATGCTGACATTTAACAGACGGAAACACAAGGCAAAAACCCCCTAAAATACCAACATACAATAAAAACAAAACACAATTATCTCTCAAACAAAGATACCATAGACACCTGTGCCAGTATCAAGCGCAGTATATCTCCAATTACCTTGGATGGAAAATATATGATGGTGACTATCAAGTGTCAACAACCACTTACTTGTGCTGTCATGTGGCCTTGTGCAAGCATTGATGGATATGCACTGCCCCCTGGTGGTCAACAATGATATATCATTGATAAAATCTATGAATTTTGATGTGAGTTAAACAGCAAAGAAAGTTTGGGGTTGTCATCTCTGTCATCACCCTCTAGTCTGATTTATAAACATTATGATCTATTTTTCTGATCAACAGATTGAATTATTAATTGATAAAAGTCATATAATATGTGACCGAATGGTGAATTTAAAGGCTTGTGCCATACACATTGACACTAAAGGCACACACAGACAAGTGATATAATAGAGCAGACACATGGCTTACTAAGAAAAAGGTTGATACATTTGTTCAAACTCCAGAATAAATATAAAATTGCATTAAAAAGATCAATGTGACAGAAACAACAATTAAAACCCTAGTAGAGTGAACTGGCCCTGGGCAAGGGTAAAAAAAAATAACTTAATACCAAGGGGGTGAAGATCATTGCAACCATACAAAACCAAACAACTAAAAACTGCAAATGACAACAGTGCTCTAATTTAGATCATGCAGTGTGGATAACCATGTCTGTAGTCAGCCTCACCTCACTTTATAAAATAACTACAACCACCAATTGCTCCAACATGCTCCAACAACAGCACCAGGCATCTGTGAATATATTGACTATTAATCCTACAATACAAAATGCAAGATGTTCAACACACACAGCATGACCAGTAGTCTACCTGAAGCTTCTAATGTCAGCCAGTCACTAGACCCTGTGCATACACCCGTTCCCTTCTATGGCAGTCTATCCTCCTGTGTGTTCTGTCACAGCTCCTACAAATAAAGAAAAATATTTATATAATTGTATAACCACTTTTACATATAGGGCAGAAACCCAGAACATATCAGAGGACAGGAGAATGAGAGATATCACCATCATAACCAGGCAGCATGGGAAGATACAGACCTGCTTTATGGTTTACTAAACAGATCTGGCCACCCAGCTTCCAGCTATTAGTCACCTAATGGAGAAGGAAAGGGATTTCCCAGGAGCTTCAGCTGCCCTGTCACATGTGTATTAACTGCCTTTGTTGTGTATAGACCTGTATTTCTCTCTCCATATTTTTTTAGTAATTTAGATAGAATGACATTTTTGTGGCTTCTGAAAAACATTTCTGCTTATAAACAAATGAGACATCAAAAATGGCGGAACTGCTAGACTTTAAAAAATTTTCTAGAATATAAAACTGTACGGAATTAAATTTTCCTACAGTTTTTTTTTTTGTTTTGTTTTGGTTTTTTTTTAAAGGTTGTTCTTATTTTCGAAAATGTAGAATGGTCTAAACCTTTAGACAGAAAAAAAAACCCCGAAAACTTTCTAGAATAAAATCATGGGAAGTATGAAAGAAGTGTGTGTGTGTGTGTGTGTGTGTGTGTGTGTGTGTTTTAAGTGTCATTTCAAATCCCCATTCTGTCCCTGCGTGTGTGGTACGGCTTCACCGCGGCTGGAATAATCTCCTTGGTAACAACGCATTGTGTATTGACGTACGCATTTTAACTTACGTAACCTGCTTTGTGAATTCGCTCTGCATTACTATACGACTGCTGCCTTTTCCGCGCAATTTCTACTGCTACATTTAAATATTATAATCAGTAGAGACCTGATTCAGGTTTTATAAATATATGGGGCGTCATTTTAATACGAACACGGCTATTAAAAAAAGTCAATAAATTATCGGATTGTATTGAAGGTATTAACCGGGTAACCAAGGTACTGGCGACGCAAAGGACGGCGAGACAGCAGAGAAAAGGCATAGTAAGTGCAGCAGAAGAGAGAGAGAGAGAGAGAGAGAGATCTTAAATCCTGAATAACCAAAAATCCAAACTAACGTTAGAATGAAAACATGAATTTGAGCCCACAGAGGTTGTCTGCACACACAGAAATGCAGCTTTACGCATTTTTATTGGTCTTATAAATCAACTCTAGACACGTTGGTGTCCTGTCGATGAAGACTGGACAGGTGAGTTTTATTTACTTCTTTCGTTTTTAGCTTTTGACTCCCATTTGGAGTCAGCATGGATTACTGTCAGCCACAAAACACTTTTTGTGGGCTGAAAGTTTCTGGAATCCTCTCATGTCTCTCAGGTTACAGTTAAAGTTAATCCTTCAATCCATTTTGGGAAGAGACATCTAAAGCTGTAAACCTAACCTTAGACATATTAGAAATATTACATTTATTTGAATTATCCAGTGATATATGATTCACTTAACACCTTTTACCTTTTGACAGGTGCCAACTATCCAATGGAGAAATATGAAAAGTTAGGCAAAATTGGAGAGGGTTCCTATGGCTTGGTGTTCAAATGCAGACACAAAGACACTGGCCAGATAGTTGCCATCAAGAAATTTGTGGAATCTGAAGATGATCCAGTTATTAAGAAGATTGCAATGAGAGAAATACATATGCTGAAGGTGAGACGTCTTTAGTATCACATTAGTGCACTGTGTAGTATCAAATTTACTCTTATATAATGTCACACCTGGACATGTGCATGTACAAGAATGTGTCATCAAGAATTTTTTAATCATTATTATTATTATTATTATTATTAGTAGTAGTAGTAGTAGTAGTAGTAGTAGTAGTAGTAGCAGAAGCAGTAGCAGTAGCAGCGGTCATATGAGTAGTATTAATATTTATTTACCACTTCCTTTTGCAGAAGTTGTACTAACAATTCTACAGTCATACTAGTAGGCGGAGGAGTAATTGCAGTAGAAACAGTTGCAGTTGTAGTAGAAGTAGTATCAGTTGTAGTTATAATAGCAGTAATAGTATTACCAGATGTATACTGGCATAAATTGTAATCGTAGGACTATTAGTTGCAGTAATTACATTACCAGCACCATTTGCAGTACTAGTACTAGTAGATATTACACTCATTGTAGCACAAGTTGTTGTTGGGAGCAGTAATTGTATTAACAATAGCAGAAGTATTTCATTAATTTTTTTATTAGTTTATTTGTCAGGGACAGTGCTCATTAATCAACAGCAAAAATGGGAAACTGTAATTGAGAAGAGTTAGGCCAGAAGACTAATTTACATCTGCTGTTTGTTGCCAGATGTTAAAAAGCACCCTAAAATCAGATTTTTTTTTTTTTTTTTAAAGAAAAGCCAAAAATTACAAGTACTAGTAGTGGTAGTACTAATAGTAATACTATATCATAAGAAGTGGAAAGGACGCTAGCCGTTGTTAGTCGTAGCTGTAGTGTAGTAATAGCAGTAGGGTTAGTAGTAGTTTAAATGAGGACTTTGCAGAGTGGAGCAGCAGATCTCTGACAGCGTCTGTCTTCCACTGTTTGTCCTGCAGCAGCTGAAGCATGTGAATCTGGTGAATCTGCTGGAGGTCTTCAGGAGGAAAAGACGGCTCCACCTGGTGTTTGAGTTCTGTGAACAGACAGTCCTCAATGAGCTGGACAAATACCCTCGAGGGTAGGTCGGGGGTAACATGGGGTTTAGAGGTGTAAAAGACTGCATTTGCTGTCATGTGACCTGAAATATGTCCTTAAGGGAACATACCGTGTTTGAGCCCAATAACTACAATCTGTATACGTTACTGACAACCATTTCCCAAAATATGCTACTTTAACTGTAAATTTCATAATTTTTTTTTTACCTTCCAGACTGCCGTTGATTTCAGTTCATTCCAGTACTCCATAATAATCAACATGGCGAAACATATCTCAAGCATGTTAAAACATGCTTGAGATAAGTCAGCAAACAAGATGTCTATTAGTTTTTGTTTTTTTGTTTTTTTTTTTTATTTAACCGATCCAACACAGAGCTGCACAGAACTCGAGATATTTCTCTGCCAGGAAGTAGAATCCCAGGAGAAGACAGCTTTTACAGAGAAATTAAAATGACTGTAACTTCTACAATTATGCAAAAGTGTTAGCAGGCAAAACACTGAATTTTATGGAGAGTATATCACCTGAACATTTGATTTTTAAAGATTAAGGGTTTTGAAAAAAAAAACAGGAAAACTAAAACACAGTTTTGTATTTTGGAAATTGGTTGTCAGTAATGAAACATTATGTGCGTTGTATACGTATATTGGGCTCAAACGTGCACAATTGCCGTATAGTCCTTTAAGTACTTGATCATAGCTGTTCACTTCCTTTAAGTTGTTCTGACACATCTATAAGGCAAAGGACTATACCTTTGTATTCTGTTCTCTGTAAGAAGGGGAAATGTTTTGCAAAAGTTTGTGGAGGTTTATTTATTGATTTATTTGATTTGTGGTAATGCTAGATACTGAAAGGTCACATGCTTAAAAATGTGATAACAGCCCTTCACTGTATTTTTCATGTGTATGAATTATCCATTTTCCCTGCACCCTGCTATGGAATCATCTGGTTTTTTTAAGTCAAGTCATTTGTATGGCACAATATCACACACAATGTTTCAAAGGGCTTTAAAGGCTCACACATCAACGCTTCCCAACCCAGCCCAGTCTGTCTACGAAGAAAGGAAAAACTCCCTAAAAAAAATCCCCTTAGCATATAAGGGGAAAATGGAAGAAACCTCGGAAGAGACAATTCAAAGAGCGGCCAGGTGTGCGGCCAGGTGGGTGGGTGGTGGGGAAGTAGGCAAATTACAAAGACAAAAATCAATGAAACATTACAGGAAGGTATAAAACAGGAAATGAGTCATTTTCCAGTAAAAGGATCCAGAAAGATGCAGTCAATTTGAAATCAAGTTAAGTTTGCATACATGCAGGTCAGTAGTGATGTATGTTCAAGTATGTGTCAGCATGCCGCTTGAAGGCAGCAGAGGGCAAACAGGTGGATTACAAAGAGGGAGTCAAGCTAGTTTCCATCAAGTGTAAAAGACAAAGGATGTTGGCAACATGAGAGTAAGGAATGGATAACAGTTACAGTACATGTGAAAACATGTTGAGGTCTTTAGGTTCTTTAGCTTCTCGGCGCCATGCTTTCAGCGCTCTCCATGCAAGTCTTTGGTTACAAGACAAAAGCTTAAAACAGATTTTCAAGTTTTGCCATGTGAAATTGCACAGCCAGCTGAGGCCACAATAGCTATTAGCAGCCTGACCATGTTTTCTTTTCCCAAAAGGCCATGCAGCAGAAACTCTAGCTGCCCCTGAAAACAAAGGCGCCGGTTGCCGTTAGAGACGGGCCTAAGGTTACCCGGGTGACAAGAGGGCTACTTAAAGCAGTACCGGAAATTGCTGGAATAATGGATGTGAAAACATGACTATTAAATGGAGTGTGATTTTCCTCCTCTTACAGCAATTAATAATCCTTTGTCTCTTTTCCTTTGTAGGGTTCCAGAGGCTCAGCTGAAAAGTATCGTGTGGCAAACCCTGCAGGCCGTTAACTTCTGCCACAAACACAATGTCAGTATGCTTTGTGTGCATGATCATATATTTATCATTTGGTTTTCTTATCACTCTTATCTATCAGTGTTTATATTTTGTCTTAACATAATTTATTGTATCATTTTAGTAAATACTTTTTAATGCTATCAAATAGTTTAATAATAGTTATTTGTTTTTGTTCATACATGACTGTGCTGCCTTCAGCATTGTTTGAGATTTGTCGTGTTGTAACAGCAATGAGTTTGATGGTATTCCTCAATTTCCCTGACCTCAACAAATGCAACATGAATCTCCTAATTCACCTTTTAACCAAATAAATTAGTCTTTAAAACATCCGCTGAGAATCAGCTTCGGGGCCCATCAGGGACCTACACTGGTTGAGATGATGAGCAGAGCTGTGTGAAGTGCCGACGTGCCTCCTCTCAAATCCTAAACCTTGTGAACAACTACTGAGTTTTCGATCTAAAATTAGGTAATATTCAGTTGCTGCATGGCCGATTTCACGCCTCCGAATTTATTCAGAAATCAAATTTAGTGGATATTTAAGTATAATTTAACATTTCTGGAACAGTCGGCATGTTTTCCAGTACGCAAACCTGGAGTGAAACCCAAAGACGCCTCAGTAAATGGCATGTTGGAGAGCAAGAAGAGTTTATGTTGATGTTTCAGTGAAGAGGAGATGATCCATCACCTGTAAAGTCATTTTTGCCAAAGTCAGCTTTGCCAGATCACAGGAAGTGAAGCAAATGTGGGTGAGATGTTGTAAGGCTACAGTCCATCCACATGAATCTTTAGGTCTCATTTAATGTGATGCAGTGGTTGTTTATTCTGTGTGTAGAACTTTGTTCTCTTGCTTTTTCTCCTTTACTTCCACACATAATCTTTCTTAAAATAAGCCAAAATCTTTCTCAGGAATTGATTAATTCATGTTCTCCTAAACCTCCTCTCTGTGTTGGTTGCAGTGCATCCACCGTGACGTGAAGCCGGAAAACATCCTCCTCACCAAAACTGGAGTCATCAAGCTGTGTGACTTCGGCTTCGCCCGCATTCTGAGTAGGCCATCCAGAAAGTCAGCGCGTTTATGTGCATTTAGCGTAAATGTGCCTCTAATGACTTATTCAACAAGAAACCTACAGCAGCTCCTGCTGAGGACCGCCTCACTTTCAGTGTTTTAATGGATGCAGTACAATGGAAGACCAGTCAGTCAGTTAGAGCGTCTCTGTGCGGCGTCTCTGTTTACCCCATCTGCCTTAGGTTTCGGTGTTTGGTTACCATACATTAGCATGTAGTCACTCAGCATGCCTTGTAATCCCTTCTTGTACAATGTCCATGTTATTCAGTGTTCATAATTAAGTTTGTGTCCATACAAGTTCTCACTCTGTCTGTTGGTACAGCGGGTCCAGAGGATGATTACACAGACTACGTTGCGACCCGCTGGTACCGTGCCCCTGAGCTGCTGGTGGGGGACACTCAGTACGGACCCCCTGTGGACGTGTGGGCGCTCGGCTGCGTCTTTGCCGAGCTGCTCAACGGGAATCCGCTCTGGCCCGGGAAGTCAGATGTTGACCAGCTCTACCTCATCCGAAAAACTCTAGGTACACTGAGAAAAAGTCTCCTCTGGAAATGCTTTTTTGTATATTTGTTTTCGAAAACCCTCCTTTTTTTAGTATTCAAATCTATGACTCTCTTTCTTTAATTACCAATTTCCTGTATTTCCAAGAGTTACTTTTGAGAAAACCCCCAGAGGAATGTGAACTTGATTCTTTCAGTTGCTCATACTCTGAAGTACCCACCAGTGTGTCCATCTTTACAAATTCCTGTGTGTCCAAGCAGTTTTCAAACACATAAAATTTTATTTTAAATTCTAGTGGAGATCCCAAAGTTTCCATATATACCACCAGGCTCGGGCTAGACGAAAAATAAAAAAATACAAACCTCCTACCAAAATTTTAACCAATACACACTCAATATGCTTAAATGCATGTTAAAGCGAGTTATATTCCGATTCAGGCAATAAATCTGTTTTCAAACGTCATGTAAACACCATAATCAGATTGAAATCGGTGTAAACTGGAGTAATCTTACGCCGAGTAGCAGAGATGTGAGTGTGAAGCAGTTTATTTGTGCATCTAGACCTTGTAATAACACCTCTACGTGCATTTCCTNGATGTGAGTGTGAAGCAGTTTATTTGTGCATCTAGACCTTGTAATAACACCTCTACGTGCATTTCCTCGCCTGACGGACTCTTCTTATGCTCCGATTATGCAACATATCATGTATAATCTGCGAAATGCGGAATAATATTTAATTCCATCCACGTAAACGTTTTGCATTTTTGCCTTTATCGGAATACAGACAGAAATCTGAGTATAAATGTATAAATGTATAAGTGTAAATGTACTGACTGACTGAATTACCTAATGAACATTCTTATCATCTATGTTTTGACCTCAGGTGACCTGATCCCTCGTCACCAGCAGGTCTTCCACTCTAATGTCTTCTTCAGCGGAGTCAGTATTCCTGAACCTGACACAACGGTATGAAACCTGTTACCATGGAAATGGTATACATTTTTAATAGAGAGGTGATGAAGCACTGTTGATGTTATTGTTTTCTAGATTTTCTATTTTGTATTTCTGTTTCTTTTTTTCTTCTAGGAGCCTTTGGAAAAGCGCTTCTATGGAGTGTCTCCACATGCTCTCCAGGTTATGAAGGTCAGTGTATGTTGGTGTTTGTTGGTGTACAAGCCTGATGTATGAAGATTCATCTTTTGAAATGCCAACTCACTATGCCTATGTGTGTGTGAGCAGTCATGCCTGGTGATGGACCCGTCTCTCAGGCTGTCCTGTGAAGAGCTGCTGGAGCTGTCTTACTTCCAGGAGGAAGGAGGAAGGAGAAGATATGACAAAGCTTCCCGCCGCAGACAGGCAGGGGTGTGTATCAAACAATCTAACAATCCTAAAACAATCCAATGACCCAAAAGTTGCCGGCTTCTGGTTTTCGCTCTAGCTGCTCATTTGTAATACAGAACAATGCTACAGGAGCTGGGACAGGTTGAATGTCTTGCTCAAAGACACTTATTTAAGACAGGTCCAAGCTGAAACAGATAAAACCTGGGTCAGCCCGGGGTCCACCCACCTAGACCAATCAAAAACTTTATAACAACAAATGAGCAGTCCACCTAATCAATAATCATTTTTGTTTTTTATTTAAAATAAATGTAAAAATGTATCAGTATTTATTTCAAATATTAGAAAAAAGCAAAAATTGGACTGAGCAGGGCTTCCCTGTAAGGTTGTGAAAAGGAATATAACTGCTTCTGGATGGGAGGGGACAAAGTCTAAACTAATACAGAACAATTCTACAGGAGCTTAAAGGACCATACCATCCATTTTGCATGTTTGAGCCTAATATATTCAATTTCCATACATGTTATGTTACTGACAATCATTTTCCAAAGGATAAAATCGTATTTCAGCTTTCCTGATATTTTGCAAAATCTTTTACTCTTTCAAAATCAAATATTCAAGCGATACACCCACCTTAAAAATCCATGTTTCTCCTGCTAATAGTTACGCAGCCTTATGAAGTCACGGTCCTTTAAATTTTTTCGATAAACGCAGGTCTTCTTTTGGGACATTATTCCCCGGTGGAGACATACATTCACTCCGTGCTTTTTGTTGCGCTTAAACGCTAAATGTGACAGGTGTGGTTTGGACCCAAGTGCAGCACACAGTACACAACACGGACAGTTTAAGTTCTTTTATTGAGTCCACTATCCAACACAGAAGCAGGCAGATCAACAGGCAGGACAAAGCGCTCACACAGAGACTGACAGACGAGGAACCCAGATGCAGGGACAGGTATCGGAGTTGGGGACAGAAGGCTGAGGTGATTACCAGGGGAACGACGAGCAGGTTAGTCCAAGACAGGCAGGTTCGGTAACAGAATGTCAGTCCACAGAAAAACGCTGGAATGTCTTGCATCAGGGATAGCAGAGAACAATCTGGCAATGGGTGAGTGTGAGACTGGGGCTTAAATCCATGCCTAATTGGTAACAATTGGCGACAGCGTCCGAACCTGAAATGAATCAGGCTGATGAATGGAGGTGAGGAACAGAAGACCAGGCAGGCAGAAATGGCAGGTGAGTAGCTGAGGACCAGGCATGCAGAAATGGCAGGTGAGTGGCTGACCAGACATGCAGAAATGGCAGGTGAGTGGCTGACCAGACATGCAGAACTGTGACACTAAAATTACGAAACTTCGACAAAAAAAACCTGAATACACATCTTGTTCGCGATGATGGATTATCTATCCCAAGAACGTTTCAAGTATCAACAAGTTGATTTTAATAGCGTACCAGAATGAACCACTGAAACCAGTGGCAGTCTGGAAGGTAGGAAAAACATTTTTTAACTCACCATTCCGTAGTATGCTTTGGGAAATGATTGTCAGTAATGCTACATTATGAAAAATGAGTATATTAGGCTCAAACATGCAAAATGGGTGGCCCTTTAAAGGATCAGATTGGTTTTTTACTGATTCTAAAACTTTAGACTTTATGTTCCCTGTTTATCTTTACCATGTTTCTGTCAGTAAATGTGTTGCTATGTTTGAAATGTGTTGAAAAGTAGTTTGCATCGGGAACATAAAGTCTAAAGTGAGAATCAGTAAAAACCAATCTGATCCCTGAAGAATCTGGTTACTTTTCAGTGAAAATGTAAAGGACCATACCGGCGGTTTGCATATTTGAGCCCAATAAATACAACCCGCATACACATGGCACTACTTCCAGTCATTTTCCAAAGTCTAAAACCATATTTTAGTTTTTGTGGTATTTTTCCAAATCCCCTAATCTTTCATAATCAAATGCTCAGGTGATACACCCACCTTAAAATTCAATGTTTGACCTGCTAACACTTATGCTCAAATGTAGAGGGCATGGTCGGTTTTAATTTCTGTGGTGAAAGCTGGCTTTTTTCGTGGTACTGTATTCCCTGTTGGATACATATTTTCTTCCGTGTAGTTCTGTGTTGGATCGGTTAAATTGCTGTTAAGTATCTTTGGCAAGAAAAATAAAATAAAAAATAACGCCATCTTGTTTGCTGTGATGGACTACCTATCTCAAGCACATTTCAAGTCTCTATAAGGTGATTTTTGTAGCTTACTGAGGAAAAACAATTTGAAAATGTACCCCAATAGTATTTTTTTGGAAAAGGATTAGCAGTAATGTAACATAATGTAATGGGCTCAAACATGCAAAGCCACCAGTATGGTCCTTTAAGTGAAAAGATGTGTTATGTGATTTGATCTTTGGACCTCTTTTTTTCTGTCTTTTTCTCTGTCTAGCCTCAGTACTTCCCTCAGCTAGCGAACAGCACCATCTCACCTGCACCGGACGTGAAGAAACAGGTGAAGCATAAATACGACCATCACCTGCCCAACATTTAAAAGGCAACATCTGGAACCTTATGAAGAGAAGTTAGTCTAAACGATGCGAGATCAGCTGGCAAAGGTGGACTTTGTTGTACTTTCTGCAATTATTTGAATACTAATCTGAATGTGCATATATTCTTGATGTGAGAGTATTTTAATTAATCTTTCGTTTTACAACATTTTACAATAACCATCATCCCTTCCTGGTATTTTAAGTTAGATGTACAGCGCATTACTAGTATTTCCAAAGAATATAAATTTCTTTAGTGCTGAAGAAATCTTCAAGCAAATGCAGTGGATCCTGTACAGTAGTATAATATAATATAGTACTGTGTAATCACAACTTTATAACATGGTGTGAAAATTGTATAAATATAATTTTCTAATGTTTTTCTTCTGGTGTGCCATGATCACTTGGACAGAAAATACTATAGCGCTCTTCTGATACAAAAACTGAAAACAGTATGCAGTATATTATACTTAATGTGTAGCTTTCTGACGGTCTTATTAAGGTTTAATAAAAAGCAATGATACCTGATACTTGAGTACTGGATACTGGAACGAGCATCAGCACCCTGACAATCACCCGAGCTGCCACTCATTGAATTACAGATGCAACGCCACGTTTTTAGATAGAGATATATATATATATATCAATCACTATGCTCAGTGCTAGTTAAAGGACCATACTGGTGATTTTGCATGTTTAAGCCCAATAAATACTACCTGCAAACACATTTGGTTACTAACAACTAATTTCCAAAACATAAAACCATAATTAATTTTCCTGTTGGTTGCCAAATCCACTAATCATTCAAAATCAAATATCCAGATTAAAATTAAATGTTTAGCCTGCTAACATGAATGTAGACATGTAGAAGGGGCGTGTTTTGAGTTCTCTGTAAAACCTGTCTTCTCCTGGAACTATATTCCCTGGTAGTGACATTTTTTTTTTCATGTAGCTCCCTGTTGGAGTGGTTAAATAAAATTACTTTGGCAAAAAAAAAAATGTACATCATGTTCTCTGTGATGGATTACTTATTTCAAGCATGTTTCAAGTCTCTACAAGTTGATTTTCATAGCATACTGGAATGAACTGAAATCAATGACAGTGTGGAAGGTAGGAAAAACAATTGTAATTTTTAACCACTCCAGTAGTATGTTTTGGGAAACAGTTGTCAGTAATGTAATGTGTATACAGGTTCTATTCATTGGGCTCACTTGAAAAACCACCGGTGTGATTATTTAATAATAACTTTTAACAATAAACTTGATTTATATAGCACTTTTCTTAACAAGATTACAAAATGCTTCACAGAAAAATAAAAAGAATAAAAAAACAGCAAATAGACAGCACAGATAGAAACAACACAGGGATCGTAAAACATCGGGCGATAAAATAAGGTTAGAAATGACTAAATGGCAAGAGTAGAACAACAGTAACTCATATTTAAGAATTCATGAATGCCTTCGTATAAAAGAAAGTTTTAAGAGAGGATTTAAAAGATGCTATGGATGTAGCCTGAATAGGCAAAGTGTTCCATAGTCTGGAAGTCTAACAGCAAAGGCCCGGTCACCTTTTTTCCACCAGCTGGGATCTGGGAACAACTAGCAGAGCTGCATCCACCGATCTCAGAGAACGCCCGGGCACATAGGGAGTCAGTACATCCTTTAAGTAGTTTGGAGTGAGGCCATTTAAAGCTTTAAAAGTGATCAGTAAAATTTTTAAATCAATACAAAATAAAACAGGCAGCCAGTGTAAGTTGGCAAGCACATGATTTATGTGTTAAGACAACAAATACTGCAGTGCTAAAACTTTGTCACTAACATACAATAAAGATACCAAATGTATACCAAAATACTTAAGTTATTTTGCAAACTCTACGTCATAAATTATCATAATACATCAGTCTTTTGTCTCCACTCCCAAGCTCTGAACACAAGCGAGTATCAAACTGTCGAAACTCTTAATGGTTTTCATGTTTCCTTCACTTGCGTCTTTTCTACGTCTTACAGTAGCACCGCCCACTTAAGACATGAGAAAAAGATGCAAGGAAAACACATGAAGACAGAGGAACTGAGGAAGGACGGTTTAAGAGAAATGAAACATCCTCACTCCTCAAAAATCAGAAAAAAAGAGCATTGAAACGGCCTTCAAGATGGTGGACCAGATTCATTTCCAGGTTATGCAAGGAGCGAAGAACAATCAAATAAGAACTTCAGAATGCACTGATGGTACATATATCCTGCATTATCTGTTCTCCTGAGTAAAAGATCAGTGTTGGGTGGCAATGAACTTGTTTGGGGGAACATGTGGAAAAGAAGTAAAAACAATGTTCAGGTCAACATTGTCAGGTCCTCCAGGGCAAGCAAAGAAGAAACGCTGCAGAAGTGCCACCAGGGAGAGGAAAAACGCCATGTGAGCCATTAACTGTCCAGGGCATTGTCTGTTTCCTGAGAAACAACCATAAACAAACTAGTGAGACAATATACTGTATATTATTGTATTGATTGGAAAAGTAATAGTCCATTTTCTGAGTGAGAGGCAAATATCAAACAGTTGACAGAAATTTCTTTACCGGCAGAAAATGCAATGAATGCCGGATTTAACTTGAAGTTGCCATTGTCATCCAAGAAGTGCTGGGGGTTAAACAAGTCAGGAGTCACCCAGTACTTTTCCTCTCTCAGTGCAGAGTGCAGCACAGGAACAATTGTTGTATCCTGTTAAAGGAGTATACCGATTATTTTGCATGTTTGTGCCCAATAAAGACAAACCACATACTTGTTACATTACTGCCAATCATTTTTGAAAATATATTAGAAGGAGATTACTTTACCGAGAAATTTAAAAAATTACTAAACTTTTTACATTCAAATGTACATGTTAGCAGGGGAAACACTGAATTTTAAGGTTGGTGTATCATCTGAACATTTGATTTTAAAAGATTAAGAGAGGTGGCAAAATAGCACAAAAACTAAAATACAGTAATGGCAGTAATGTAACTTGTATTTATTTGGCATTTATAAGTCACTGTATGGTCCTTTTCATGATAATGGATCAAAGAGACATTCTATGGTATTGGGACTGCAAAACTGTAACTGTGCTGAAACAAGAATACCTGTAGAATTGTGTAGTCCCTGAAAGAGATGTCATGCAGTGTGTAGTGACCAACGGCAAAGGGGACAACATCCAGCATACGCAGCACTTCATGCATAACTGCATTCGTGAAGGGGAGGGACTTCCTGTCCTCCATGGTGGGAAAACGCTCTCGTCCAATGACGGTGTCAATCTCCTTCTGTATTTTCTCTTCACAAAAAAGACAAGGGTCTTTTTTTAATTTGTTCTTTATTAAAATTTCTGACAGGTATATAAATATAAGATTATTGCATATAAACAATTAGTTGATAAATGTAGTTTTACAGTTTGAATGAGTTCCTGAAGTATAGATGAAATATACATTTTCTTTTACACTGGCTTGTCTAACCTACCTTGAAAATCGGGGTATTTGCTCAATACACCAAGCGTATATTTGAGAATTCTGTTGAGGTTTTCCAATCCTGCCATAATTGCACTGAATACTGTTCCCACCAGGTTCTCATTGAAGTCAGTCATGGGACTCTCCTTTTCCTGACAAGACAAAACATGAACAATTTCAGTGTCATGATAAGATAAAAGGCAGTATCAAATTTCCAGATGTTAAAATACACTCTAACCAGGACAAAGGGGCCCACACTTCTACATACAGTGAGTAGATCTCAGTAATTTTATTAGAATAAAAATTACACTAGCATGCAAAAGTTCTAATTAGTCACATAAACTGCAAAATCCCATTTACAGTGGCTGTTACTTTAGTGCCATAATGATAAACTCTTTTAGCTCATCCTTTAATTCATCATGTTTAAAAGCTCAAATTACAGACACCTTTGTCATTGTGTTAGCACATCTGAAACCCATTAGTCTGATCAATTAAGTAGGAAAGTTGTCTTTACTTGGATTGCAAGGTACTGACGTTGCTGTTCAATTGTTAATTTCAATTCTGGGGTCAAAAATGGCCAAATCAAAACAGATTTCTCAAGAAACACATCAGTCTATTGTTCTTTGGCAAAATAAAGGTTATTCCATGTCAGATTGTATGTCAGAAGAAACTGAAGATTTCATGCAAATGTGTTAACTGCTGTCTTGAGATAAAAGGACAAACAAGATCTAACAGGACAAGAAAAGAAGCTGAAGGCCAAGATGCATGACTGCTCAAGAGAATAAATACATCAAAGTCTGTAGTTTGAGAAACAAACACCTTACAGATCCTCAATTAGCTCCTTAAATTGTGCATGCCAAACACCAGTGTCATCTGCAACAGTGAAAAGACAACTCTGGGATACTGGCCTTAAAGGCAAAGTTTCAAAGAAAAAGTCATATGTAAAACTGGCAAATAAAAAGAAAAGGTTAAAATAGGCACACAAAAACACAGACAGTAGAGTGGATGACTAGGTGAGTCTAAGTTTGAGGTGTTTGGATCAAATAGGAGAACATTTGTGAGGCTTTGAGCAAATGAAAGGATGTTGGAGGACTGCACCTCTGGGAAGAGCAACAGAAGATATGGGTTAAAATTTCCCCTGAATATCTAAAAAAAAATGACAGCTAGAACACCAAAAGTCTGTAAAGCTAAAATTGCTGCAAATGAAAGATTCCTTGATAAATGTAAAGTTTTGATGAATAGAACAATTTTATCAAATAAAAAGAATGCTATGACATTGCCAATGTATTGACTATAATTTCTCATGAATTCTATGCTACCTTGGTGAATAAAAGTATCAATTTCAATCAAATATATGAAAATTTCTGGGAAGTGTTGAGAAACTTTTGAACACTAGTGATGAAGAGGTCCCTGAATTTAAATACAGTATGCATCACCAGAAACAGGGATGAAATAAATAAGTACCTACAGCAAACATTCCCGAAGTAAATAAAGTTTTAAAACAACAGGAATCTAGTTCATAGTGGCTTAATATGGTGGATGAACTCCTGTTCTACCTGATTTCTTTGAATGAGGAAGTAGTCGATGAAATCTCTGGGGGAGCTGGGGTCCAGTGTACTCTCGTGCTCACGGATCTTTCTCCTGATAATTTCGTTCACTTTATCAACATTATTAAACATTGTCTGGTGACAACCTGGAAGATGGCCCATCAGATTAGGAAATAAATTATATAGCTGTGAAGAGGAATGAAAATACATGACGTGAGTAAGTTGAATAATTGTCAGATAAATTGTGCGTCAAGACCAGTTGTTAGTTGGCAAAATAGTCAAAATTACCTCATAGAGCAACTTAACTTATCCACATTTTTGAGATATCAAGTTATATGTGCAGTGAGAGCACCAATCACATTGCTTCTTGTAAAGTCATTTGACAACACCTGTACATGATCAGCTATCCCTGAAGGTATTCATTAACATGCAGTAGTACTGTGACAGGCTTGTTTGCTTTGAATAGCATTCTGTGGAAAGCTGCAGTTTTGGGTGTGGCAACACAAAGCAGCTTCAGTGTGGGTGGATGGCTAAAACAAAAATGCATGATCAGAGTGTTTTGCTCAAAACACTTAATCAAAATCTTGCTAACACAGACTTTGAGTTCATGTCCTCCGGTTGGATAATTGCCTCCATAACCATTAAACCACCATGTTATCCCTAATGACTGGTATAGAGTAAAGAGAGGGTGGCCCACATATCCATCAACATCTTATATTGGCTGAACACGTTTCCAGTACACTTCTACATGTTCCTTGTACCATCCCTCTTACCTTGCCACTGGAAGTGTTGAGAAATTCCAAAGTCTCTGACATTGTGTTTGCAAGAAAGAGGAATTCATCATCATCATAGTTGGAGCGTTGGCCAAACATCAAACAGAAGAATATGTTGGAAAAATAGCATTTCAAGTCGAAAGTGGGATCAAAAGGTGTGGCTAGAGGAGAAAAAAATAAGAGTAAAATGCCAAGCTTGTGTTACACCCCGATTAATAGATTAATCACAGTCAAATTTAAATATTGATTTTTAATATTTTGTTGAAATATTTTTCAGTTTTGCACAGTTGTTCTATTTTTTCTTTTATACTTTATAAATAATAATACTAGGAAAGAGAGTTTTTACGTGACAAGTACTCATAAGAAGATGCACTGGAAAGATAAAAAAAAAATAATAGTCTTTCAGCTCACAGATTTTACTAGAGACTTACAGACATTTTTTAAATAATCATTTAATCATTTTTATCGTTTGCATTGTTGATATTACAAGTGTTAGTATGATTATTGGGAATTTAGCAAGTAAGCTGTGTTATTTTATTTGAAAATATTGAAAAACAATTGTGAAATTTAAACTAATATGTTGATTTCAGCAAATAGATAATATCAAAGTGCACCATCAAATGCACCATCAAACGTTATTCTCCAGAAATATTCACTTTTCAAATTTAGCTTGAGCAATAATACCATCATCAGCATATATTTTGACCATTTAATTATTCCATCATTGTACAATTCAACCAACTGGTTTTGTCTGTTTTTCCAAAATTAGTACACCTTGTACATTTTTTTTGGAATCATGCTATTTAGCAAGTTCTCTGACACTTTCCTAAAGCACATAAATATGCTTGCCTCTGAAAAAAAAAAAAAAAAAAAAAAGATCAAACAGGTTCAATTTTTCTCACGTTTTCTTTGCGAAAGGAAGCTGGAGATAAAGGTCTGGGCTTTAAATCGTTAAAGAATTTTTGACTCACAGGTTGAAATTTATAACCTTACTAAAGTGTTTTTGGGAGATTAGGAACTCAGACTGCAGACAACCTTCTACTTTGATTTTTTCCTGCATGATCCCAACTTGGGTTGGATGTGCGCACTACCCCTGGTTCTTTATGTATTTTAGGTACTACCCTACCTTTTTCATATATATATATATTTATTTTTGTATGACATACTTCAATGGTACAGTATATTATACAAAAGGCCATTGTGTAAGCCAAAATAAAGAGATATTACCAAACCAACTGCATATTTGTGTTTTATGAACACAAATCAATTTCAAACCTAGCACACTTCACATTACAAGTACAGTTTAAGGGAATTTAAATCCCATTTTTAATGTTGCAGGTGGAACAAGAGCTTAGTGGAGGGACTTCCAGTGTCACCTCCAGCGTTTATACTGTACCTTTCTTGATTTCAATGTTGGCCAACAGGTATTTGCTCTCATCCTGGATCCTCTCTTCCATCTTCTTGGTGTCCTTGAAAAAGTATGCCATTGTTGCAATGGTCCAACGCTTCAACTGCCGCCAGCGATCTCCATTACTGATGCCCAAACCTCTCATGTTAAAGAAGTGTTACAAGGCATCTCATAATAAACCCTCCACAGACAAAACAAACACACCACCTGCACTTTGCACAAAATTATAGTCTATTCAGATGCAATAAATAAATATGCAATTAATAAATATATTATAAGCACACAGTCCAATGATATCTTATCACAAAGCCTAGGTAGTCGAGCTCAGTTTGGGCTAGTATGTCAGTGATGCTTCTTTTGATATCAGCAGCTGAGTTAACACACACACACACACACACACACACACACAGTTTACAGGTTCCTCATTTCCCCTACATGGTGCTGCTGCTCAGGTCAGCCTTTCTAAGAACCGGCCTGCACTTCCACTACCTCAGGAGCTGAACTAACGACATGATAATATCAACTTTACAGACATGGGAGCGCTCCGGGAAACAGAAGAGGAGGAAGTTGAGGACAACAAACAAACTAACATGGGGGAGCTTGTGTTCTTATTTCAAGCACTAATGCTATTATTGCAACTACACCTCAATTGCCCGAAGCAGCTGTTGATGTGCATGCACACAGCACATACAGTAAACATGGCACCACGTAGTCAGTGACTATGTGCAAGGCGGCTGGTACGTTGTGATTTTATATAGTTGTGTCATTGCTTTGTAAGCATGTAATGTTAACATAGGTTTATGGTATAGCTGCTTGCTGTTTACAACAGCAGATTATATACCGTATATGTTACATATCATATTGCAGAGAACATTTGTTTGTTATGAACAGTCACACAGGCTCTGCCTCCTGGCCCATGATGTTACACATGATATTTCTTCACTCCAGACCAGCAAGTTTTTGTGCCAAAAAGGGGCCGAGAATCAATTATTTTTGCAGTGGCAACACCCTGACTGAGGAGCAGAGAAGAGTTTCAAGGAAAAATTAAAAGTCATTGCATGGTGCATCAAGAAAAGACTCATGTGGTGGAAATTTATGGTAATGTCAGAAATATATATTCATGTAGTAGAAATCTATACCAATGTCATATATTTTATGAATAATGTGTCTGTGTCTCAGAATGATCTGTGTATGAATCAGAATGTTGGTGACGGTCTCCTTATTCAGAATATGACCAGATCATGACCTGTTTATGTAAACAAAACTGCTGCTTATGTCAACAAACTACCCATGCTACTGTTTTAATAAGGGCATAATCAATACCATAAAGCAGGACATAGTTCGAAAACAAACGGCACTGTGACAACCAATAAGATAATGATGAGAAGATCAAGAGATGGATGTTATTGTTCAGAAATTGTTGTAATTGGTCAATGGAATTCAAGCCTCCTCTGAAAACATGTATAAACCTGTTGTAATCACGTGTGAGCTCAGTTACTTTGCAAACTAACTCAGGTCTTTATCAACACCAATAAAGATCTTTATTCCTCTGATGATTTTGCCTCTTGAAGCTTGGTTTTCTCCCACGCTCAATTTTACCCTTTTTGCACATAGCCAGAGACTTCCTTCTTACAGTTTCCAAACTGTGATTTCAAAATTCTTTAGAAACTGTGATGTTTCGTAAGTGCAACAATAAAAATGGTTAAGCTCAATATCTCTATTGCAGAATCAGACTGATCAGTGCTCATTGTTCAGCCATCATTATAATTATTCCCCAGCTGTCACAGTTCTGCATGTCTGGTCAGCCACTCACCTGCCATTTCTGCATGCCTGGTCCTCA
>VXCM01004085.1:0-45506 GCA_014773175.1 Lucifuga dentata
TTAACATAAATTGAGAATGTTGCTACCTCATTTCTGTGAAAGTGATAAGGGTTTTGAGCATACAGGTTTCACTGATGAGTGAAGGAAGATGTGTTACACGCCTGTATACAACGTGTGTGAATAAAATGTGAAATGGGGTAAAAAGTGAGTGCTTTGATGAGAAATAAAATCAAGAAAAGCATTTTATAATGAATCAGTAATAATTATGGAACGATATGTGATAAAATCAAGTAATCATGTCTTAAAGTAATCTTGAGTACACTTACAATGTGCTTTAAATCAAGTAACTATGATATGAGTGATTTTTGATGCATTTATGTTGTGTATTAAATTGAAGTGAACATGATCTATGTTGTAGCTGAATGACCAGTACTGGGTGCGGTGCTGATTATTGAGTGATTTTTGCTGATCATGTAACTGAAAATTACAATAACAGGAAACAGTTTGAGTGGAAGAGTACCTAAGTTCCTTAAACCAGGCTAGGAGACGTTAAGNATAACAGGAAACAGTTTGAGTGGAAGAGTACCTAAGTTCCTTAAACCAGGCTAGGAGACGTTAAGGGTGTTTTCTATTAGTAAGCAATAATGCTGAACAACATAGGTGAGATAATAATTGTCCAATAAGAGAGCAAAAGTAGTAAAGTTACAGCTGTGTTTGGTTCAATAACTTTGACAATATAGAAGCCGAACCAATGTGACTGAGTTGTGAAAATGATGTCATGAGTGGTATAAAAAGTAAAGTTTTAGCGTTTTTAGGAGAGGAACCTTCCAGAGGCACGGGGGGACCCTGCCCGACGAATCATCCTACAGGGGATGAGAAAGCATCAAGAAAAGAAGACCCAAAATGAGTGACGAAAAATAACTCCGCAGATCTCCGGAGGGAGATTGTGGTGTTTTTGCTCTTTTCCTAAAAAGACTTTTGGGGGTCAAAGGTCGAGTTTGGAGAGAAGAGCCTTCGAAAATTGAGATTCAAATTTAAGAGTGTTTTTCCTCTTTATGGGGTAAAATGATTTTGACATTTGATTTTCCTTAAAGTGATTTTGAAGTATTTTTTTACTCATTTTCGCAATGATTTTTGTACTTCTGATCTCTTCTTCTCAGTTTTTGATATTGTTGCTTTTGATCACTTTTCTGCTGAATGCTTGAGCAACTGCAAATAAAAATAACTCTTTGTAGTTAAAGTACCAGTCTTTTATCCTTTTTGATTGGTTCTTTTTGACATTTTGAGTATTCTTAGCCTCTCCTTGATGATTTAAAATAACACAGCCTGTGTATGAAGTATTTATGAATTACATATGGGTCTCTGAAAGGTTAACTTGGACTCAATGATGATTAAACAGCACCTTAGCAGTAAAAGTATACTTATTGCAAAAATTTATTCTCACAACTATAACAACTGTTGCAGATAAGAAGAATAGCTGTCGTTAACTAAAGTTCATACAGTAATGTTAATGGGGCGGGCCACGTCTTAATTGAAGCTGTATGTGGAAAGGGTGAGGCTTTAGGATGAAGACAGTTAGTGAGAGAGACTAATATTCTTCAAACTAGCCTTGAATCATAAGACTAGAATTCTACATTTGAATTGATGTGGTCTGGTCTAGATCACCTTGGTGTGGGGCTGGCCTAGACCACCTGTATTGGGGTCTCAGGGTAACAGCTCCCACTTGAGGTCCCTAGTGATGATGGTGCCCAGGAAGTGGAAGTGCTCCACTGTGTCGACTNCAGCTCCCACTTGAGGTCCCTAGTGATGATGGTGCCCAGGAAGTGGAAGTGCTCCACTGTGTCGACTGGGGCGTCGCACAGGGTGATGGGGGTGGGTGGGGCTGGTTTCTTCCTGTAGTCCACTATCATCTCCACTGTCTTTAGAGCATTGAGCTCCAAGTTGTTATGTCTGCACCAGGTCACCAGATGGTCNATCTCCACTGTCTTTAGAGCATTGAGCTCCAAGTTGTTATGTCTGCACCAGGTCACCAGATGGTCAATCTCCCACCTGTAGCAGACTCATCCTCACCAGAGATGAGTCTGATGAGGGTGGTGTCATCCGCGAACTTCAGGAGCTTGACGGACTGATGACTGGAGGTGCAGCTGTTGGTGTACAGGGAGAAGAGCAGAGGAGAAAAGATGCAGCCTTGAGGGGATCCAGTGCTGATGGTCCAGGAGTCAGAGACATGCTTACCCAGCCTCACGTGCTGCTTCCTGTCAGACAGGAAGTCAGTGATCCACCTACAGGTGGTGTCAGGCACGTTTAGCTGGGAGAGCTTGTCCTGCAGCAGAGCTGGGATGACTGTGTTGAATGCAGAGCTGAAGTCCACAAACAGGATCCTGGCATAGGTCCCCGGGGAGTCCAGGTGCTGGAGGATGATGGATTCCTCTCTTCTATTTCTCCCTGTTGGTCTAATAGCACCTGCTGTGTTTGGATATTATAGAACCATGTTTGCTGTTTTTGTTTTTGCCATATTAGCTTCAGTAGCTGCTTAATTAAACTTTTTTTTATATTGATATCTTTTTTATTCTTTCCTGTACTTTCTTTTGCAATCTTATTTGTTAATTAATTTCCTTTTAAACCTACATATGCTGCATTCTTGAAAATGCCACACGCAGCCCCATTATCTGAATTCTGTACATTTGTTGTATCTATCAATATGTGGCTATACTTTCGGTGTGGCAGTTTTTTTTGTTTTTTTTTTTTGTTTTGTTTTGTTTTGTTTTTTGTAAGTTTGTTAGTGAAGAGTTTGAGTCTGAACAGATAATAACCCTCAATGTCTTATTTCTTCAACCCACTGTAATGCCATTAAGATTGCTATCATTTCTCCTGTATAAACTGCTGAATTACTTGGCCGCTTGTTTCCTCCGGACTTCCATTTCTGTATCACACCCGTTACATCGAGCTTCCGGTTTGTTACACGGGCTGCATTCAACACACGAACTATTGAAGTTGTTACATACGGTGTTTTCCATGACAATATCTTTGTTGTTTGTGACTATCAGTTTTATTAAATGACACATACGTTAAGTATAATAGTGTTTTTAAATACAGGTCGGATGTAAATAATATATTATTCTTGCCACATGTTTAAAAGTTACATGTTCAATTTCCGCTTTGTGGAGATGCCAAATTAGGCTTTTTAATAAAAGAGCAGGTGAGGGAAGTTTTTCATATGTTCCTCATGTTGTGCACTGAACGTTTCTAGACCGAGAGCGACACCTAGCGTCTTCCAGGTGGTACAGCAGCCCTGAACAATCTGAGAATGATGAGGATGTTAGTATTTGACATTAGTGACCTCCACCAATATTGGTAGCCTTGGTAAATAAAAGTAAAATGGATAGTGAAAAAATGTATTTATTGTAGTTATTATTAACAGCTCAGATAGCAAAATTATCTGGCCCAATATACACTACAGGCCAGAAGTTTGAGGCCACCCCCAGATTAAAAAAAAAAAAAAAAAAAAAAAAAAANATTTATTACACAGGAAATGACAAAAATATATAAAATAAATGTAACTAATTAGTTTTCAAGAATAATTAGTCAACAAGAACACATTATGTAGCCACTCTGGCTACAGAAATGATTTTTAATGAAGGCATCAGTCTGTATTAGAGCACTAACACTCCAGTTGTGTTCAAACTCCCCTGCTGATGTGTTTTAACACTCCATTCAATAGCTGCTGTCTGCCTTCTCCCAGATCATTTGCTTGCTCCACAGCTATTGCTCTGCATGTTCTCAACTTGGTATTGAGGACTGCAAATTTATATTTTATGATAAGTTTTTGGGATCTAAATGGCTAAAAAGACACAGATGCAGATAACCATTGAACAGAAAGCTCAGATAGAAATTTTGAGCATAGAAGGTTTTTCTCATTGAAAAATAGCAAAAAATAAGCCAAAATTAACACCTGCATTAAAGTGTGCTTCAATACAAAGAAACAATGACTTTAAAATTAACATTAACGCATCAACTTATCAGAACTCACTGCTCTAATCACATGAAGTGACGTGTTCAGCTCCCATCGTGTCTCCGAGCAGCCAGAATCTTTTTTTTTTTCACTTCAAAATGTCTGCACGGCCCTGTGTGGGGGCCAACACAAAACCCTGACAGAGTTTTCAGGATCACCAGCTAGATGGAAATATCAACAAATAATGACCCTTAAATTTTTCATTAGAGAAATCTTTATTTCATTAGTTCATTGTATGAAGTTTTAATTTAATAACACATTTTTCTCCTGAAAATATCCCAGTCAAATTACAATAAAATACTGTATAATAGAAACTAATTTAAGCAGTAAATAACTGATTATTTAAAGCTTTGATTTCACTAAAATGACATATTTCACTTTAAAATGATGTGTTGTCTACAGATGCATTGGGATTATTACACTACAGGTAAAATTCTGAAAGAATAGCAAGCAGCATTATAAATGTGGTGCATGAAAAATACAGGTAGAAAAACCAGGTGACGTTATCTGTATAAACTGGAATGAAAACCTGGTTTCTGGAGTCATAAACAAGGCACATTTTGACAAAACAAAGCTATAGCAATGCAAACATGAAAATTAGTGCTATTTTTGATTTAGAACCTGATGATGGTGGTTTCTTTCAGCAAAAAGACCCACAAATCCAATGCAATGAATTATTATCATATGCTGAAAATTTATTCCTTGTTTAGCAGCAGATTATCCAGAATTTGCTCACACATGTACAGGCACCGAGGTACGTGGAAGAACCCTGCAAAGAGAAATTCATATTCAGGTAAACTGCCTCCCAAACAAAAATGTTCCTCAGTAAACTAGTAGCAATATATATACTTTTTTAACTCGCTAGGAAAAGCTTGTGTGAAATCTTTGAATATATTGTTTTCAAACCAGTTTGGCAGCTCAAGGAGCATACCGGTGATTTTGCATCTTTGAGCCCAATAAATACATGGTACGTTACTTTCAACCATCTTCCAAAACTTACTACTGTAGCGGTAAACATTAGAATTGTTTTTCCTACCTTCCAGACTGCCATTGGTTTCAATTCATTCCAGTATGACATAAAAGNATTAGAATTGTTTTTCCTACCTTCCAGACTGCCATTGGTTTCAATTCATTCCAGTATGACATAAAAGTCAACTTGTAGAGACTTGAAACATGCTAACATAATACATAACAGCAAGCATGATGTCTATTACATTTTTTTTAGTCAGAGTAACTAATCAATTCAACATGGAGCTACATGGAAAAACATGTACATATATCTCCACCAGTCCCAGGAGAGGAAATTAAAAATGACCATGCCTTTCCTTTTTTTTTTTTTTTTTTTTTTTTTTTTTTTTTTTTTTTTTTTTTTTTTTTTTTTTTTTNCCCCCCCCCCCCCATTTTTTTATTTTTAAGCACAAAAAGAAACATACGTATATACATACACATATACACACACACCCATACACACTACATGCACATATACATACGAACACATCGAACACACAACCACACATATGGACACATAAGTGAAAAAAAAAAAAAANAAAAAAAAAAAAAATGTAAATATATAAACACAATCAAGGCTACAGATATATAAAAAGAAAAAAGAAAAAAAGAGATAAAAGGAAAACAAACAAACAAACAGAGAAACATAAACAAATCCTAACTATGAATACTCAATTATTAGTTTAAATTGTATTTCCTTCCAAGACTGTAACATCTTCTTACACCAACAAAGCACTAACCCTCCCAATAAATGAAATAGCTGCGGTAACAGTCAGCAGCAGTAATAAATATGATAACAATAACAGTCATAATGCCAACAGTAAAAAAAAAAAAAAAAAAAAAAAAAAAAAAAAATGACAATGCCTTCTACAATCATTCATGTTACCAGGCGGAACATTGAATTTTAAGTTGTGTGTGTGACCTGAACATTTGATTTTGAAAGATCAGGAGATTTGTTACTAAAATACCATTTTATGTTTTGAAAAATGGTTGGCAATAATGTAACATGTATTATTTATTGGGCTCAAACATGCAAAGTCACCGGTATGGTCCTTTAAGCAGTGAACTAAGGAGGACTGATGTTAACCAAAAATACTTCAACCACTGAACCGTGCATGTAAAATCACCAGTATGCTCCTTTAATAGACTTGAAGAGTCAAACTTTATTGAAAGTCACATTTAGCTTCTTCTCACAGACTGTTTGCTTCCACTTATTGATTATTGATTGAATTTTTGGGCTCTTAAGTCAAAGTTTTGGACCACGTTGAAGCTCATTTCTGAGAGCGTCGATACATTCTGCCTCTCATGTGATGTCACGTCTTTCCTGCATCACAAACCCGACAAATAAAACTGACACCAATGCTTCAGAAATTCTGAGCGCATTAAAGGACCATACCGTCCATTTTGCATGTTTGAGCCTAATATATCCAATTTTCATACATGTAACATTACTAACAGTCATTTCCCAAAGGATAAAACTGTATTTCAGCTTTCTTGATATTTTGCAAAATCTCTTAATCTTTCAAAATCAAATATTCAAGTGATACATCCACCTTAAAAATCCATGTTTCTCCTGCTAATAGTTACACAGCCTTATGAAGTCACGGTCCTTTAAATTTTTCCATAAATGCAGGTCTTCTTTTGGGACTATATTCCCAGGTGGAGGCATACATTCACTCCACGCTTTTTGTTGTGCTTAAATGCTAAAATTACATAAATTCTAAAAAAAAAAAAAAACACGTCTTGTTGGTNATGGATTACCTATCCCAAGAACGTTTTAAGTATCAACAAGTTGATTTTAATAGTGTACCAGAATGAGTCAAAACCAATGGAGGTCTGGAAGGTAGGAAAAACATTTTTAATTCATCATTCCAGTAGTATGCTTTGGGAAATGATTGTCAGTAACGTTACGTGTATGAAAATTGAATATATTAGGCTCAAACATGCAAAATATGGTATGGTACTTTAAATTTACTTCACACAATGGTTTGTAGTCATAAAATGTCAATAGTTCAACAAGAAGTTCTGCCACATGTTGCAATATACAGACATGAAGTAAATCAGAAAGAAATCCAGAGTTCTGGTTTCATGTGGGATTGTCATTTCTGAGATCGTACCTTTGTAAGGGCCTCCTTTAAAATCCAGAACCACTTTCCCTTCTCTAGTCAGGTAGCCAAACCACTCACCGTTCTCAGCGTCAGGAAACTACATACACACACACACACACACACACACACACACACACACACACACACACGCACACAGAATATTTTCAGAATGTGCGTCTAATCTCTGCTCTGTCACACTGCGCGGTTTAACAGAACAGGCTGTGAGGCTAAGGTTTTTACATCATGAAAGAAGCGGTGAACACGTGTTCATCGTGTGTTTTGAGTTACATGTATCTTGCTGAAAGATTTATTTGACCTTAGAAGGCGTGACTGGGATTAGAACCACAGCCTCTCAGGATTTTAACAGGTTTTACCACTCCGCTATGAATAAGTCGCACTTCAACCTGGATATAGTCTGTTACTGAGCTCATTCTGCATGGCATTATCACTACATGTCTTTGTTTTTACATGTCAAAGTTAGAACTGTTCAGTATTTCCTAAATGAGCCAAAACTGCAAAAACTAAAATATGTGTCAAGACCACAACAAAGTACTTTATGCTGCTGATGTCTGTCTCTCAGGAAGTAAAGAGAAATGTACAAACACGCTAAGAGAAACATACAAACATGCTAAGAGAAATGCACAAACACGCTAAGGGAAACATACAAACACAAAGAGAAACATACAAACATGCTAAAGAAATGTACAAACACACAAAGAGAAATGTACAGACATGCTAAGAAACATACAAACACATGAAGAGAAACGTACAAACACACAAAGAGAAACATACAAACATGCTAAGAGAAACATACAAACATGAACATGGAGGTCATTCCCTGCCATGGTCAACAGCATCACTACTGAATTTGACAGCAGGATCTTAGAGATATTCTGAAATATTTAACGGTCACACACAAAAATGTGTTTGGCACTTCAATTTTCCTTAAAATGATTTTGCTCTTATCAAATGTAACCATGATGTTCGTGCTCAGGTTGGCCTCTTCTCGCTCTCAGAACGCCTCAAACATAAAGTTACCTTTGGTAAATGGGTCGAGCAGTCAAGCGTGTGTGTGTGTGTGTATGCGCTCTCAAGTTTGGGTTGTGCTTTCGTGTAACTTTCTGTGTGTGCACACGTTTTCTCTGCTCACGCTTGGTTTCTGCTCGTGTGTGAATTTTTTTTAGAAAATGTTTAAGGTCACAAATGAACCAATCAAACTGAGGGATCGGCCTCAGCCAATGAAACGACGACGTTGGCTTGGGAACAGAGGAGTGGAACACCAAATACGCCAAAATTAAATAAATAAAAAGGGTAATGAAATAAATAACTTGTGCAAAAGTACCAATAAATTATGAAATAATTCCATCAAATCATGAAAAGTCAAATCATTATTATGAAATATTATTTCAAAACCAGCGAAGGCAGACAAACTCAACTTAAGTTAAAACTTTCTACTAGAATTATTAAACTGTCACCAAATTAAGTTTTGAGATTTTTTTCATGCGAGAAAGTAGCTGCTTAGATTTGGAATATATCATTTACTGATTAAAATAATGCTGATTTAAAATTTTATTTCAATGTTTTCAGAGACAGGAAGCTCTGCTAGCGGCTAGCTGCAGCGAGCTGTCGTTATAAAATCTAATATTCATTCATTTAGATCTGAAACAACACAAACTTCCTGTCTGAAGTTAAAATATTATAGCTTAAACAAAACATCACAGAGACGTCAGCGCTGCTGTAATAACCAAAGCGCCGCTGATATCAGTCTGTTGGTGACGTGGTGACCGAGTACGATGACTAGTCAGTCACATCAGGAGCCGGGAAGCAAAACATCAGAAGAAATTTTTAATTCAGCATTATTTTAATTAGTAAATGATATATTCCAAATCTAAGCAGCTACTTTCTTGCATGAAAAAAATCTCAAAACTTAATTTGGTGACAGTTTAATAATTCTAGTAGAAAGTTTTAACTTANGCATGAAAAAAATCTCAAAACTTAATTTGGTGACAGTTTAATAATTCTAGTAGAAAGTTTTAACTTAAGTTGAGTTTGTCTGCCTTCGCTGGTTTTGAAATAATATTTCATAATAATGATTTGACCTTTAATGATTTAATGGAATTATTTCATAATTTATTGGTACTTTTGCACAAGTTATTTATTTCATTACCCTTTTTATTTANTGGAATTATTTCATAATTTATTGGTACTTTTGCACAAGTTATTTATTTCATTACCCTTTTTATTTAATTAATTTTGGTGTATTTGGCATTCCACACCCCAGTTCCCAAACCAACGTCGTCATTTCATTGGCTGAGGCCGATCCCTCAATTTGATTGGCTCATTTTTGACCTTTAACATTTATCTAAAAAATCCATATGCAAGCAGAATCTAAGCACAAGCAGAGAAAATGTGCATGCACACAGAAAGTTACACGAAAGCACAGCCCAAACTTGGAAGTACACATACACACATGCGCGCACACACACACACACACACACACACACACACACACACACACACACTTGACTGCTCAAGTCAAGCAATTTTAAGTGCACAAGGAAATTTTAATGCGAAACACATTTTTGTGTGTGAGTGTTAAATATTTCAGAATTTAATAGTGATGCTCTTGACATATGGCAGGGAATGACCTCCATACAGGAAGAGGAACACACAAACACACTAAGAGAAACAGAAACACAGTGCTGCACCTGGATGAATGCAGCGTGAAACTCACCTGCTGAAAGGTGTATTCATACACGTCAGAGAATCTCTGCAGCAGCTCAGGTTTCTTGGTTTGACTGTAGGCCATCAGGAAAGCAACAAGAGCCTCACAGTGAGGCCACCACAACTTCATGCTCCACTCCAACTGTTACACACACACACACACACACACACACACCACCAGAATGGTCAGCTGTTGTAAGAATCCATAATCTTGTTGTAGTTATATGAAAAACATCGGTTTCTTACTGGCCCCATTTACAGCTTGTAATGAAATACAATCTGTACCTGTATCAAACACGCGTTAATGCAACGTGTAAAATGTGATCAGACCTCAGCCACACCTGTCCAGGTGTAAATACAATCTGTACAGCTGATAAAATCCACCCCCAAGTTGAAAACATCGCCTCGCCTCGTCTTCCTGCTCGTTCTGTTAATAAAGTTATTTTGAATCAGGAGTGCCTTGCTGCTGCTGCAGAGTGTAGGAAAGGGGAGGAGCTAAAAGGTAGAAAGTCAGGAGGTGATCAGATGAGCAAGCACACCTGCAAACAAACCTAACATGATGTGAACCAGGGTGAAAGGGAAGGAAGTGAGACGGGATGCTGTTTTAATCCAGTTTAAAAAATAAATAAAAAAGAACTCTAACATAAAAGAAGGAAAGTTACTTCAGTAAATAAAAACAGAGTTCCTGAGAGCTCCAGATCCTGGACTACCCTCTGCCTGGATGGAGTACTGATCCCTGCAGCGGGTTTGACTGATATTCTTTTGTATCTTCATATTTTCTGCTTGGATATAGCAAAGAAACTGTCCATCCTAGCTGGATAATATTTATCACCCAGTATTCTGTACTCTCCCAGCTCCCTTGACCTTTCAACTCTCCACAGTCCATTACCGTATATACTCGAGTATAAGCCGAGTTTTTATTACAAAATTTCACAAAGCAAGTCGGGTGCCGGCTTATACACGAGAAATTCAGATTTGATCCCAGAGAAGGGAATTTCCAGGGGTGGAAATAAAATAGTTTATATCATAGAATGAGATATTTCCTGACTAAACATCTTATCCAGCACATTTTGCTGCAGCCATTCGCAGTGTTGTTGTGATTGGTCAAAGACAAAACACTGGGCCAATCAGAGACGGCCTTTTAAAAATACTGTTTCATATACCAGTACGGTACCGCTATTTGGTAGTCTCATTCAACATCATGTTTTGTGCTTTATTAGCAAGAAATTTGAGATAAGATACATTACATATTACACAGAGCAGGACTGGAATTAACTTTTTAGCGATTCAGACAAGGAAGAGGAGTCTGGAAAAGTTCATGTCAGCTCATGTCAGTTATGGTAATCAGCTGCTGAAATAAATACCATGTTTACCAGTACGTGGATTATTTTCAGAAAATCACAGGAATACTATGACAATACCCATAAAAACAGGTAATTTGCTAAACAAATAAACTGATAGAACAACATTAGGGGGTCGGCTTAAATACAGGTTTCTTTAAAAATCTAAATTTGTAGGTCAAAATCACGGGGTTGGCTTACACGAGATCAGCTTATAATCGAATATATACGGTAATTCTCTTCTCTTTACCCCAAAACCAAACTGTCCTTCCACTAACAGTATTTAGACCTGGAATTTACCTGAAATTTTCCCTTTTCCCCCTCAGCCTGCACAGAATTAATAAACACAGAATTAATTTAAGCTGGACTGCAATGCATCTTTTCCCTATTTACCCACTTCAATAAAGAACCCAACATCTCCACGTCCTTCATCCAGACACTTAAAGGACCGTGTTGATCTGCTACGTAACATGCTTCTCTCCCACTTTCACCCCCTCACACTTTAAAGGACTGTTGTTTTTGTTGTTGTGTAATTTGTGAAAAGGTTTCTGTTAGCTTTAATGGACTGTGTCTTGGACTCAGGGTTTATTGATTAAGTTAATTAAGGTACATATGAATTTTGTTTGATTTAATGTGCGAAATGAACTTATTCAAATGAAATGACTGAGTTTGGTTGATCTATTTTTGTTATATTCTTGGGTTTTTGTGATTATATTATTTAATAATCTGAACTGTTTAATAAGACAAAGTTAATATTCCTATTTAATGATGTGATTTTCTTTTATTCATTCCTCTTGTAATCCTGTTTTGTAGCGTAGGTCTCTTGGTAACCGGGTAACTAGCATCAGTTCTATTTTTTAATAATATTGATAGGATCAGAGCAATTTGCTCACCTGTCTGGTGCACAACTTCTCAGTTTCATTAAAAACTACCTTTACACCTGCACTGTAAATGTGAAGCTGCACCTGGAACGTGACAGAACACGTAACAGCTTTATTAGCAGGAGTGTGTATCTGTATCAGGCCTCATTGTGATTCCATTCAGTTACACTTATTTAGAGAATCATTCAATGCATTAGAAATGTAATTTTCAGCACAATTCAATTATTTTGAATTAATTCAACTCAAAACTTTTAGTAACTTCACTGAATTTATAAATATTAATAATCAAACACTATTAATGGAACACAAAGAATAACAGAATACAACAATAATTTAATATTATTCCAGAGAACAGGAAGAATCATTGTAAAATACATGATTATTATGTAGAACTAACGGTTTTAGATATTTGTGATGCATCGATGCATTTTTACACCCCTTGTTATTTTCACAAATGGATGAAGCCATGTCCATGCAGCAAAAAAAAAAAAAAAAAAAAAAAAAAAAAAAAAAAAAAAAAAACATGAACCAGCCTATTGAGAACCAATCAAATTGCATGAAGGATCAAAATAACAAAAATTTAATGCGAGGTGTAAATGGGGTGTCTGTTCTGAAAGCACATAACCAGAAAACGTGAATCTGCAGCGTTTTGCAGGAAAGCGCCGTGATGGGTCTGAGTGATTTAGTACCTGTGTGGGACAGTGACCGTCCACATCCAGGAAGTAAAAGAGGCCACCGTGCTCCTTGTCCCAGCCACGCTGATATGGGAGCTCCATAAAGGAGTTGATGGCTGTGCTGAGGAGCGCCTCGTCAGCATGCTGAGCGCCGTACTGAAGCAGGAACCAGCCTGCTTCCAGGGCGTGACCTGAGCCGGCGTGTCACAGCATGTGGAACGCAAGTAGAAAAACAGAGAATGTTGAACAGGAAAACAAATGGCTGATCTCAGAGCAACACATTCCAGGTAGAACAGTCAGCAGAGGGTTTGTGGAGTTACCTGGATTCTGCAGGCGGCCATGACAACCCGGCAGCTCTCTTCCATCCAGTGACACATTTTCGAGAATAGCTGTGCCACCTCTCTAATAATGTTAGAGATAAATATTATATTATATACAGTTACACACAGTGGATAGAAAATGAATTCACCCCATTTAACAATTTTGACATTTTGTTAACCTAAAGTCTAGAATTAAAATGCAACAAAAATCAGTTTTTTTTCTACTAATCTGCAAAGAATATTAACAGTTTCAAAATTAAAAATTAGTTCTGAAACATTTCTTGCATTAATTAAAAATAAAAAGCTGCAATATCTAGGTTATACAAGTATGCAACTCCTTTAATATAGAGTCACTTAAAGTATCTCAAGAACAACCTCCTGCCTTCAAATCACCTTCTAGATCACATGATAATTTAATTGCCAACTCCTGTTTGGAATCACAGCAGTTAACTTGAGAACTTAAATAAAAGCAGCTGTTTGCTGTGAAGTCAAACACAAAGAAGCAGCACGGGTTCAAAGACCTTCCAAAACAAGTCCGTCACAAAGTTGTGGAAGGACCCTCATCAGGTGAGGATATAAAAACATTTCCAAGGCTTTGAATCTACCTGGAAGCACCTAAAGTCCATCTTAAGAAGTGAAAGTGCAGCACCTGATGAAATCAGGATGACCATCAAAGCAAAGTGATGGACAACTGATCAGAAAGACACCAGGAATCCAACCGGCAAAAGGTTTTTATTAGATTTATTTTAAATGCTCTCTAACACCAAGCACTGTATTTTTACCTGTACTTTTTAATTTAATTTGTATTCCCTGTTTTTAGTTCTTTTTTTAAAAATGTAAAGAACGCTGTGTATGAAAGGTGCTATACAACTAAGTTTATTATTATTATTATTATTATTATTATTATTATTATCATTATTATTATTATTAGGGGTCCAAGCACAAAGTACTGGGATCCCCTATTGTTTTTGCTCAGGATTCTCTTTTCTTCCCAAAATAACCCTAAAAGTGGTTGGGCAGCCCAAACTGTCCAACATGCAAAAGTGAAATTTGCAGCGTAGGTACAGTTGTAGACAATCTATTGATACACCAAAAATGATAGGTGTAAACCTTTAGGGGGCGCTATAATAAAGCACAACGTGTTTTGGCTAGTAACTTGTGGACCGTGAGGTGCATATTCAAATGCTTTATGCTGACGTGTTCAGTGAATTGAGCTGCATCTAATCGTGTAAGCCACACCCATTTCTTATTTTTGTCTTTTGTAGATTAGGACACTTCATCATAAGAAAACCAAATTCCATGAAAGTTTTCCAAGATATTATTCCGATATTATTATACCTGGACATGTTGCAGAATCTGTTGTACACACCAGAAGCCCACCTCCTCGTACTTGTGAACCACCTCAGGGCCACGCCCCTCAGTCAGCTGCTGCACCAGACACAGCAGCATCATGGGAACAGCCATGCTGTTGGTGGGAATGTCACCAGGAAGTTGGGGTCGCCCCAAGCCTGACGAGTCAACCCGAACCCAGTGGATCAGCTGCTGCATCATCTGCTCAGCCTCTGTCTGACATATCACAGCTACCGTAAATATGTCAAAGTACCTGAAAAGTACCTCAAGTGTGAACATTTTAAACATATTGATGATCGCTCTATAATGAGACTTGTATTTAATGAGCTTCACGTATCGCGGTGCTTATTTAGTGTGGTTACCGTGATTTTTTATGAACCTCCCATATGTACAGACAGCCAGACTCCATGTTTCTTGGTACCTGCATGTCCTGATCGCCTGTGACTCTGCTCAGTTCATCCATGGCCAGAACGTAGAAACATTCGCTGAAGATGGTTCGCTGGATTTTGACGGCCTTTCCGTCTCGAGTTAAGCAGAAGGCACATTTCCATGGGCTGCTGCTGCCAGACACACGAGCGTGTTTTTTCAGGAATTCTCCTCCTAAAACACAAACAGCATAAAAAAATATTTAATGTAATGGAAATGTTAACATGACTATGAAAAATACATCACCAAAACTACAAAATTACACCCCACAACTGTTATTAAAGTACAAAATGGAACAAAAAAAAAAACAAAAACAAAAACAACACACCATCGAGTGTTGCAGCTGATTTTCAAAGTGTTCCAGAGGAAATTTTCTTGAAAGTCTCCAGACGTCTTGTTAAGATTCATGTTTCTACTTTAATTAAAGGATTGCATGCCTCTGCAGCTGAGGAAAATCTGATGCCATTGGATTTTTAAAAATCCTTAAATAAAATCACAAATGATCAACCTAAATTCAAGGTTACTTTTACTTAATTCATGGAAAAACCATAGAGTCAGCGTGTGCACTTTCCTGTGCCTTAACAAGGCGTAATTAGGAGAAAGCAGAGCAAACACCATCATGACAGCCATGTGATTAATCACTAAAAGCACTAAAGGGAAAAGCTGTGGTGCAGATGGTTACTGTAATAATTAATCAGAGACTAAAGTTAATGGTCACTTTGCTTCCATGGTGCAAACAGAGTCCAGAAACCTAAAAACAAAAAAAAAAACAAAAAAAAGAAGTGCTAGTTATTTTAGCTGGCAGAAGAAAGGAACTCAGAAAGGGCATACATCTGCCAAGACTGCACAAATCCCTACATTTTTTTATTTTAACAATACAAAGTCTGAAGATTTTTTATCTGCATCAAAACTCCCATAGAGAGATGATTATGCTGTTTGCTGTGGTCCAAATCAGAATAGTTACTTCTGTCACATTTACTTTTGGTTCAGTTTGGTTTCATAAACAAAGCCGAACAAAATATTTCGACAAAAGTCATGTGAGAACACTCGCTATGCTCACTGGTCAGGAATTTCTGAGGGTGGGGCAAAGTCAAAACAGGAATTTTATGTACATTCTGAATGGAACAAGGGCAGAATTTTCACGTTCCTACTCATATTCATCATTTGGTTCACATACCAAGAAAACTATGACAGCAGAAGCTGAATTTAACTTCAAGACGTGTGGAAAATCACATATTGCTTCACAGGTGCCTTCAGATGCTGAACAGGAGAGTGGAGCAACATACTGAGAACATTCAAGCACACGCTAACCTGAACATGTGTTAGATACTAATTGTGATGATACCATCTGTTTGTTTCTATCTAATCAAGGGAGTCGCTTACTTGATGTTAAAACACACACACACACACACACACCTAGCCCTGTCTGCTTCTAGATCGATCATTAGATCAATACATCACCTCGTAGTTGGTTCAGAACTTGATCAGGTCGTGTTCACACCACAAATAAACTGCTCCAGATATTGTCTGGGACCAAACAGAGACCACTTTCTGAAGTGGTCTTGGTCTTACCTGCGTGTGATTACTACGTTCACATCTGCACAAACAAATTGTAATAAAGATGGAAGCATATCTGAATTCAACTGGACTAAGCCATGTAAAGTAGATGTGAAAATGCCGTTAGAATCCTGTCCAGGACCATGGCCCATAATTGTTGCTTTTTGACCACAGTGAGTGACATTCATTCAAGAAAATCTGCTAGTTTTTGATGAAAACTAACAGTTCTTAATAGTTCTGCTCTGGTTCAGATTCAGCAGACAGATAAAAAGCTGCACATGTACCTGCTTTTGCTGCTTCTAGAATTTCAGGCCTGTGGAAGCGATCCACGGTTCGATACAAACGACAGTACATCCATACCTGAAAAAGAAATGAACCAAAATGCAAAAATCATCTGTTTGCCAAACTGTAGGGAGTGGAATACTTTTTCCACAGGTGTGTACGTCCCTGATGCTGATGGCAGCAATGAGGAGACTTACCTGTCTGCCCTGCAACCAGACATACTTCAACTCGTCATAAACTCTCCCATCCCTCCCGATACAGGTGAAGAAGCCTCTGAAACAGGAAGCAGAGTTCAGGTTCGCCTCAACGACACAGGCTGAACCCTCACAGTTACTAGACATGTGAGCTGATGGTTCAAATAGTTTGGCTACAGAATCATTTTTCATTTCAAAAGCATGCGCATACGTGTCAGCACCGTACCCGTGTAATGTGTCATGAGAGTGTTTCAGCCAGAAGTCCACCACACGGTCCAGCTCACTGCGGATCTGCTTTCGATACTCCTCCAGCTTCACTACAAACATCCTTTCTTTAAAAAAGATAACATGGAACTCAGTAAGATGTGTGACTTTCTTAATGACAAACATAGAACCTTATTGAATATAAACTTAGCGTAAAAAGATGAGGGTGCAATGAATGCTTTTCTGAAATTAAAAAAAAAGTTTCCTTGAGCCAGTTGAAGACACATGCATGTGTTGCACATGATCAGGATGGTACTACATCCGCCTCATTTTGGGCCAGGAAAAACCCTGAACAAAACAGGATGCAACAGAAAGAAAGAGGAAGAAGACAAGGGACTAAAAGAGATTACCAGTATATTCATACAACAGAAAATTAAGTTTTTGAGCAGGAGGGCTCTTATTTTTCAAGCATGTTATGTATGTAATATTTTATCATTATAATACTTTTTTTTTTTTAAACCAGAAACTCAATCTTTTTGTCATTCAAGTCTACTCCTAGTTAGATTGTTTTGAATGAAAGGAAATCTATATTTATGGATTTGGACCTCAGCCAGCATTTTAAATTATCAGCTGTGTGTTACAATAAAAAAAAAAGTGCTCTGTTTTCTATGCTTGTGTTACATACATAACAATTGTCCACTACCACATTAAATCCAAGTCTAATAAATTAATTTGGTGGGTAAATTTCACTTAAGGTTTTAAAATACACCTCTTTATGTTTTTAAGAATTGGAAATTTTGTTCTAATAGATGACATATCATTTTTTGAAAGTCTTTTGAGGTTAAGTGTCCCTCCTGTAGTTTAGAGTGGAGTCTGGTAGTCTGTTTTTAAGTGTGTCTGTGTGATTTAAAAGCTTAAAGTATTGACAAATGTTGCCTATTTTCTATCTAATTGCTCTATTTGTGTTTTTCAGGTAACAATAAAAACAATGGAGAAATGTGACGGTTGGAGCTGAAAAAGCCATGTTACATGGATTTACGTTATAATAAAAATAAAGAAATGTGTTTCAAATGTGGCCTTTTTCATAATTATTATGAAAAAGGCCATAATAGTATGTTCTACTCATGTATAAATTATGTCCATGATGGTTTAGATAAGCTATAATATTTTTATATTATAGCTATAATAGCTATAATATAAAAACTGCGCTTTAAAATTCAAATATCAATTATGTGCACATCCTTATCAACAAATAATTGTAAAATATGGGATATCAAGCCAGAATAACCTACAAATTTTAACAAAATTGNTTATCAACAAATAATTGTAAAATATGGGATATCAAGCCAGAATAACCTACAAATTTTAACAAAATTGAGGAATTTTCTATAATTGCTAATTCAACACATGATGCTTGAAAAGATTTTGTTTTCATCTATTGACAATCAGGTTAGATTGTGGAGTTGATTATTCTACTTTAAACAAGAATACTGCAGTATGTTACAGATATTGAGCATAATGTCAGCTGCCTATTTCAAAAGATTAACTATAATAATTATGAACATTTTGACAGCACTGACACACACTCAAATTTTAATATTGTCAAAATATATGTAAGATGCTATCACACTGGTTTTTTCCTACTTCGCAATGAATTGTACGTTAGCTGTACCAAGATAAAATTTAGCAATGTCATTTATTAAATGCAACGTTTACAAATTTAAGACATTTAATTTTGTAATGTTGAGAAGCAAAAGCTGGAAAATATGGAGCAAAATGTGTTTATATTTGTAAAAGTAACGTATTCAATTTTTAAAAATGTATTTTTTTAAATTTGGTCTATAAAATACTTCCAGCCCGGGAAAATACTTCCGGGGAAGACAAGTAAACATGAATATTGGTAGTTTAGGTCCCTTTCTGGCGGATGTCAATGTTTTTCTGCCATATTGCTCTGACCAGAATCTCTTGGCTTCAAGTACCAATCATGGCACACATACCACAGTTTGAGAACCACTGGTTTTAAAACATCTCATCCAAGTCAAAAAGCACTGAGATACTGTGGTAATTTCCATTGTTAATTTTATTACAACACTTATGAATCCGAGCTGAATACAATTAATACATTTTTAACACTAACGTTTTAAATCGTATTACCCAGAAAACAATAAAGAGCTTCAGTCTAACGTTCATTTTGACAGAATGTAAAAGATCCACAGAGAAACAAACGTCTCTTACCTGCAAACCGAGACCAGAAAGTCTGCAAACGTCATGTGACTGAGAAACGCTTATCACGTGATCTCTCTCTCTCTCTCTCTCTCTCTCTCTCTCACACACACACACACACACAGAGAGAGACACACATCTGTGACAGGAACACTAGAAAAGTGCAGAGCTAAACTTTTTTGTAAGTAAAATATTGACAAAGATCCTGTTGAACCCGTGAAAAGCTTTTCATGAGCTTCATCTCCTAAAAAACAAGTTCTCGCCTGATAGATATGGAACAACAATAAGCATGAACCTCTGTTTTTGCAACATCGGATGTCTTCATACACATGAAGACGTGTATGAAGACACTAGATGATGACACATACAAATTCTCTGGTTTCAAAGAAAATGCAGCCTTATGGTTTTCCAAAAGGAAAGGAATCATAAAGAATCATTCCTCAAGTCCTAAAACTAAAGCTGCTAAATCATTCTTTTATTTATCTGTTTCTCTCTGACGTTCTTTGTATATAGTTTTAACTGTTTGATAATTGGATCTGTCCTTATATTTATCATTTTTTCTTTGTCTTATATGGTTCTTTGATAAAGTTTTCAAATAAAAGTAGTTTCCAGGTCGGTTGATTCATCATCCATGTTTTTAATAACTTTATTTAAGGTAATATTAAACAAAAATATAACAATAAATGAATTACAGATTACAGTATACACTTGATATGGTGCGGCACATTGTTGCTGGTGTTACGGGTCCGTGATTGGCTGACCAGATCGATTTGCGGGTCACGTGAGGAGATGTACAGGAAATGAGATGCGCCTCAAAAAATACGGAAGAAAATACGACTTTTGTAATTAAGAAGATACAATAAAAGGTATAATGATGCATTGTCATATATCACAATAAAAGAAAGCTACTCATTTCCAGTCTTCAAACAATTAAGTTCAAATATGATTAGAGAGACATTACGCAGAGAAATTCAGACGATAAATGTTTTTAATTATTTCGATATTAGCATATTAGTGCTATGCGAAACACAGGAGATTAATCTCAAAAGTACGACTTTAAAGTTATAATTATGAGATAAATCTCGTAATGAAGTAAAAGAATATTTCTTTCTCCATGTAATTACACTCCTTACAGGTGGTGGCGAAATAATGCGCCATTTCGTTGTTTATCTACCGTCATAAAACAGAAGAAGAAGAAGAAGCAGCAGCAGCAGCAGCAGCAGCAGCAGCAGCAGCAACAGAAGAAGAAGAAAATTAAACGTTCAGTNAGCAGCAGCAGCAGCAGCAGCAGCAGCAGCAGCAGCAACAGAAGAAGAAGAAAATTAAACGTTCAGTAGTTTGAACAACAAACGACAGCTTTCCGAGCTTTGCTGCCGTTTTTAAGAAACGTATGTAGAAAAGTTTCGGTCTCCGTAAAGATTCGGTCATTGTTCGCGTTTGAATTGAAGCAGTTTGAGTTGTTTTTTTTTTTTTTTTTTTTNTTTTTTTTTTTTTTTTTAGATTTGCAGGCATGGATGGAGGACGTCAGTAGTCTGCTCTGGCAGGAATTAAAGCTTCTTTCCTCTCAGGTTGGTTTGCTGCTGTTTTTGTGTACCAGAATCTTTCTCACTTAAATGTTTTTATGTTTGCTCTGCTGTAAGCTGGAAATCTTTGCAGACTTGTTTGTTGTGTCCATATCAGATGTCACTAATGTGTTGCACTACTTCTCACAGGTTCACTCAAAGAAATGTTTGAATGTGTAAGCATTATTTTATGACTGAATGAACCTGTAATCACTCACTGGGTGGGTTCTAATGTTCTCAGTGGGTGCGTTCTGAAGTTCTTATTTGATCATTTCTTGCTGCTTAATTCATGCATGCTTGTCCACCATCTTTAAAGGACCATACCATTTATTTAGCATGTTTGAGCCTACTATATTCAATTTTTATACACGTAAGATTACAGACAATCATTTCCCAAAGGATAAAACTGTATTTCAGCTTTCCTGATATTTTGCAAAATCTCTTAATCTTTCAAAATCAAATATTCAAGTGACACACCCACCTTAAAAATCAGTGTTTTGCCTGCTAATAGTTATGCAGTCTTATCATGGTTGTTAAAATTTTTCGATAAATGCAGGTCTTCTTTTGGGACTATATTCCCCGGTGGAGACATACATTCACTCTGTGCTCTTTATTGCGCTTAAACGCTAAAATTACGTAACTTCTATTTAAAAAAAACAAAACAAACAAACCTGAATACACGTCTTGTTGGTGATGATGGATTACCTATCCCATGAACGTTTCAGGTATCAACAAGTTGATTTTAATACCAGAATGAACTGAAACAGATGGAGGTCTGGAAAAATTTTTTTAACTCTCTGTTCCAGTAGTATGCTTTGGAAAATGATTGTCAGTAATGTTACGTGTATGAAAATGGAATATATTAGGCTCAAACATGCATAATAGGTGGTATGGTCCTTTAAGGATGTTCTAATGCTCTCATTTCTACTCTGAGGAATCCAGGAGGCTTCCTCAAGGAGACATGAAGAAAGAAACATGATCTGCTTCATATGGTCACCTCATAAATGATCAAACGTGAACAGACAAATAACAGCAGCAACTCAGGTGTAAAATGACTCAGATTATCAAGATTTAATTCGGTCTGATTGATCATCTGGTTAAAATGATAAAGAAACATAAAACAACAAAATCCATTGACATGTTTATTAAAACATCCTGTTATGAAAACTTCACTAATGATGATAAACTTTTTATTTTAACTCTCTGAGCAGTGAAGCACACTTAAAAATGAAATGATGGCTGATGATCTGTAGATAAAGTCGGATTATTCTGCTCAAACTGTTCATGTTAAGTGTCACAGTAATAATCAATAATCAATATTTTATTATTGTCTGGGAATTAAAACAGCGCTGCTCCAAACACGCTGATAAGCTGTGACATCATCAGTAAGTGACGTTGCTTCAGTTGATGCTTGAAGAGCAGCGTTTCATTTTAAAACCGTCATTCCTCAGCTCCTCTGTCCTCGCATCCTAAGTGGGAGGGAATAAGATGCAAAGAGACGACGTGAGTGAGGGAATGTGGAAATGGCTGAAAGCTTTGAAACACACCCACTGTGATATTTTGCCCACACATTTGGCATAAGGTTTCTGACTCAGGATGGTAGAAAACAGGTTCACTTTTATTCATAGAAACTGCATCTTTACATTTAAACTCTTAATTTAAAGTCTTTAAATTAAGAATTTGGCCTCTTAATTTAAATGAGAGTGTTGAAAACAGCTTTTTTGAAGAACTCTTTGTGTGCACAGGGAAGCATGGATATCCTGGATACATTTGAAATCTACATCCCTGAGACAGCCGAGGTGAAAAGCATTCCTCTGTGCAGCTTACCGGACTCGTTGCTGAGGCAGATGGGTCTTCCCCGTGCTGACCGCAAAGGTTCCAGGAAGCTTGCAGACACTCCAGAAGGAACTTGGATATCTCCCATCGTCATACGGAGGCGAGGACAGTCAGTGGGAGCCTGTGAGAAAGAAAGCATGTGCTCCCTGTTGAGCAGAAAATCCTGCGCCTCACAGGGTCCTTTCAGAATGTCCTTCGTCTCCTCCAGCTTCACAGCCTACAAGCTGCTGAGGGAAACGCTGCCTGGAAGTAAAGTCTCCGCCCACACCGCCACGGCTCCCGTGTTTCCTCAGGACTCCACGCTTCAAATCCAGCAAGACGCAGTTGTCGTCTACCGTGGGCGGGTCTACCTGTCCATCAAGAAGCCCCATCAGCTCAGATGTCTTGGAGAGACACCAGCAGCCACCCAGACTCAGTCTGACAAGTCTCACGAGTCCCTCACGTCTCACAAGTCTCCCATTCCTACGACTGCAGCTTCATCATCACCAAGCAAGAGGAAGGTAAGATTATACCTGAAGACCAGAGTCACAGAAACAAGCCTGTTTTCATCAGAAGCTCTTTGAGGAATGAAGCGAGATACGCAGGTTGATGAGTTCTGAGTCGAGCGTGGAAAGTCTTGCTGCCACATTTCACAATTACCTGCTTCCAGTGCGGCACACACGTTAGTGATGCAGAAATCTTTTATTTTAGCTAAAGCAGTCTGTCATGTCAGCTCCACAGCTAATATGATATGATCATCATCATTATCGTCATTATCGTCATCATCATTACCAGGCATCATCATCCAAAGTCTCATTTTCACATACTTGGTCCAGACATGAAGTCCAGGTGTATGACTTCATCCAAACAACTGTGGTAGACAACTGTCGTCTTTATGCACCAATTAGACGCCAACACCAACATCATCAACAACACCACAAACACCAACAATATTGACAACAACACACCAACACCACTAACAACACCAACACCACCAATAATACCAACACCACCACCTACAATACACCACCACCAACAATAACAAGAACAACATCAGCAACAGCAAAAACACCACAAACACCCACAACGACACCAACAACAACACCACCACCAATACCCACAACCAATACCACCACCAACAATAACAACCAACCCAACAACACCTGCACCAGTCACAGAAATTACTAACAGGTTTACTGATTCCTTTCACGTTCTTCCAATAATTCCTGCTGTGCAGATATAGTTTGGCTGCTTCTCCATTTTATCACTAATTTGCTCCATTACTCTTTTTGTGCTTTTTCAAAAAATACAAACGACATGATTAAGTCAAAAATGTGAGTAAGACTCAAACACAGATAAGCTGTTGCATAATCACCTTGTGAGGAAATTTGTGTTTTACTCTGATTATCACATTTACATGACTGAATAATTCCATTTGGCATCTCATAATCTATGTCTATTAATCATAGTAATATTACTGATTTCAGTCTGATTATGGTGTTTGAAAAATGGGTATCTTTCCTTAATCTGATTATAATTAAAGTATTGATATGCATGTAAACATTGTTTTCACTGCACGACTTTAAAATAAGGCTGCAGACTTCACACTGCTGCTCTCTGAGCCCAGACCTGTAAATATATATTTATAATTACGATCTCAAACACAGTGAAGCTGATTACCTTTAGAGTCATCAAATGATATTTGATATGTGCTGCGCACTGAGTTCACTGTGGTGATGATGATGATGATACTTATCACCAAGAAACACACAAGGGTCATTAACAAAACACCACCAGGTCCTGAAGGTTGAGACGGTGACACAATTCCTGTGACAGAACAGAAATGCATAATGACCATAATTAGATAGAAATCAGCATAAATGAGTGTAAATGTGTTCAGCGTTCCTGGCTTGTAGGAATATCTTGATGTTTTTGATTCTCTGCTCAGACGTCTCCTGAGCTTAGAGGGTCACAGAAGAAAAGGCTGAAGGTGAAGTCAACCAGCATGACGGACCATCAGTCAGACGCCGATCAGGTGAGGAGGTTACGTCTGTTCACAGACGGTAGTAGCTTAACGGTTTGATCTAATCAGCAACATCAGCAGGAAACCAAACAAATGAACAAACAGGGTTTGTCAGCCTGGTTTATTTTAGGATTCTGCCACTTGTGTGATTGTTGCTTTGTGTTTGCTGCAGGTGACGATGCTGAATGATGAACACTCCACAGGTAAAGTACCACACACACACAGCCAGCATGACCTGATGATGGACAAAAGAAACCCCTCCTCACCTGAGACCTCACAGTCTGTCTCTCCGTCTGGTGCCGGTGGAACGGCTGCAGGAGCAGAGGAGGAGCTGGAAGCTCATGAGAGCAGCAGGATGGAGGATGAGGAGCAGAGCGATGAAGCTGCTGCTATTATGGAGCCTCATTTTGATCAGAGCTGGAGAGACTCGCTGCCCGGAGCTTTTGCCTTCATGCCGCAGCATCAGGAGTTTGACTTTAACGAGCTGGAACGAGAGGAAACCATCGCCCAGATAAAAGCCAAACTCCTGCAGAGAGAAGCTGCTCTTCATCACCTGCAAACCTCCAAATAACTGTTAGGCAGTAGGAATTCTGCCATTCCATTCCCAGGGAATAGTTAGAGTTCTGCTGTTAGTGGTGCTGACGTCAGCGCTTCATCCCACAGTTTGATACACGGCAAAATCCCCAACAACCAGCCGCCGTGTTTCCATGTCAGCTGCTGTGACTCATAAATAACCTTAAATAAACTCCCACATACAGGCAAGAAAATGTATGCCTCCGCCAGGGAAAGTAGTCCCAACAGAAAACGACTTTACAGAGAAATTAATTGTGGATTAGCCGGTAAAACAACGAAGGTGTGTGTGTGTGTGTGTGTGTCACCTGAACATTAGATTGTCAAAGATTAGGGAATAACATGAAAACTAAAATTTGATTTTGTGTTTTGGAAAATGGTTGTCAGTAACGTAAGGTGTATGTGGGAAGTATTTATTGGGCTCAAACATTCAAAACAACCAGAATGGTCCTTTGAAACAGATTGATTGCTGTGAAAGTTAGGAGGCATGTTCGGTTTGGGACTCTGTGATTTGTCCTGTAGCGCCATCTGCTGGACAAACTGCTCATAGTAGAAATTGTTAGAATTTTTATTGCATCTGACACTTTGTGTTGATGTGATGAGAATTTTAGCCGATAGCATCGTTCATTCAGAGCATTCCATCCCGTGCTTAAAATAATTAAATAAATAAAAAAACACACGCAGACACTCCACGCCAACACATTCAGCCTTTAAAGATTCGGAACTTGCACAAAATGTGCAGAAGACTGAATGCTGCTCAGACACGACAGCTTCAACATGTTATTTGTTGTGAATAACTGATCAGAGTGACAGTTGTGCTTTGTAGCTTCCTGCATGATGCACAGTGAGAACAAAAACCAACAGAAACACAATTCAGCCAGTTTGACAGGAAATAACGATCATATACTTTAATGTGATAGTGGAGATCAGAATCATATTGGTCAGTGTGCACATATGTGTGCGTGCACTTGTGTGTGTGAGGTCCAAACACCACTATCAGCAGTGCTTCACGCTAACGTGTGGACAGTTCATGTTAGACAATAAATCCAAAATGTGTCAGTTTTCTGTGCCATCGTTTCTTATTAAACTCATTATTTCAACATAAAGTTAGTTTTCTGATCTTCAGATAAGGTGTGTGAGTTGTGAGTGTGTGTGGTGGATAATATGACATATAGAAATACATATGTCATGGTGGTGATGTTGGTTGTAGTCGTTGAAAGGTTTGTGGTGCTGCTTCTGTGTACCCAGCAGGTTTTTGGTTTGATTTCTCTGAATTGGAGTTTATTTGAGTTTAAAGGAGCATACCGGTGATTTAGCATGCTTAAGGTCCTATATATACAACTCCTATGCATATTACGTTACTGACAACATTTTCCAAAACATATTACTGGAGTTGTAAATATTAAAATTGTTTCTTCTACCTTCCAGACTGTCATTGGTTTCAGTTAATTCCAGTACAACCTAAAAATCAACTTGTAGAGACTTAAAACATACTTGAGATGAATAAAATGACCATGCCTTCTACATTCAGACATACATGTAAAACATTGAATTTTAAGGTGTGTAACACCTGAATATTAGATATGGAAGATTAGCAGATTTGGCAAAATAACAGAAAAACTGAAATACAGTTTTCACCCAGAAAATGGCTGGCAAAGGGTTGTATTTGTTGGGCTCAAACATGCAGAAAAAATTATTGGTATGGTCCTTCAAGTACCTGTGGTAGTAATGAAGTACCACAGTTGAAATTTCCTATAATTTTTCCTATCTTTTTTTTTTTTAAATGTGTGTTGNGAAGTACCACAGTTGAAATTTCCTATAATTTTTCCTATCTTTTTTTTTTTTAAATGTGTGTTGAAAGAAATCTGTCAGATTTCTCTGAGTCTGAAAGATTTCAGAGATGAACATGACATTTGAAGAAGTTTTCAACTATCTTTAGTAGTGAAGCTGTGACACAAACACAAATCTGAGCATGAAGACGCCACATTTACAAACACAACCATTAAAACAACACCAGGAACGACATGAGTGCTGCACATACAACCAAGTAAAATATCTCATCAACAAAAGAGCTAAAAGACCAATGATGAAAAAACAAAACAGGAGAAAGAAAAGGTTTCCTCCCCTCAGATCCTTAAAACACAAATCAGACGTGAGTGTGGAGGATTTGAGCAAAGTGGATCCACATACAGGAAGTGAGTTTTATTCCGAAATAAATAGGATATCGTCTCAGTATGTGTGCATGTTAAAATTTATTGTACTTTGATATACTTTATTACGTGATTTAAGCAATAAAATGTTTTTTTTTCAAATTTCATGTAAACAGCATAATTAACCTGAAATCAGCATAAACTGATGTGAATGTAAATTCATTTACTTTTTTAACATATTTATTAAGTATTCATGAATTCTATTCATTTCCTGCACGTCTTTCTTTAATTTTTGTGTTTTTCGTAGTACAAAAAAAAAAAAAAAANAAAAAAAAAAAAAAAAGAGAAAAGATCATAGTATTAGCATGTATTAACTCTGAAAACAAAGATATGGACTGAGGCTGAAATAATGTGACACCAGAGGCAGAAAGTACCGGAAAACCAATTCTTAAAAGCCTCCTGGATCAGGATCAGGATCCAAATCCTTTATTTGGCGATTACATGGTGTGCAAGGAATTTCTCTTGGTACGTGTCAATATAAGTACAACAAAACAGAAAAATGAGAAGTGTAAGAATAACTACAAAAAGATGATTTAAGAAATAAGAATGTAAAACTAAAGTATACTACACATAAGAAAATACTCCTAACACACCAGGTGGTGGCGGTGTTGCCTCAATGAACCTGTGAGGTTTGAACTGATTCCAATCATGAATAAATTCCAATAAAGTTCTCAGCCGGGGTCTGAAAAGTTTCTACAGACATGATTTTATTCAGCAGCAACAAGTTCAGACTGAAAACACCAGCGAGTACAGATGAAGTAAATGTACAGAACTGTTGCATACGCATAACGTTTGTGATGTACAGATACTACAGATGATACTAGTAATATGTGCAATAAAGACGTGTTTCATTCTGGTCAGAAATTTCATCATATGAAATCTGATGTTTTAAACTGTATTTGTCTCATATGTTAATGATCAATAACTTTGATAGATAAAAACACTCAGCGGATCAGTTTATTTAAATGAAGAGATTTGATCTGATCTCACACACATTCTAGTGGCACCGAGACTCTTTGTCAAGGCTCATCCTCTGAGCTCTCTCTCTCTCTCTCTCTCTCTCTCTCTCTCTCTCTCTCTCNCACACACACACACACACACACACACACACACACACACACACATACACACTTCATTTAAATAATAGTGAAAGTTCATTATGGAGGTTTTACTTTGTCTCCATCACACATAAACTCATGATGTTTTCCTGTAGGAACTAAAATCGTCTCTACCAGAGATTCAGGTGATATTTTCTGTTTTATGTTTTCATATCTCTGCCAAACTTTCCACCGTGATGAACAATAAAGTTTTATCTTGTCCAACAGGAAAAGAGCTTTGTGGTGAAGATCATGTGACCTGCTGGCTGAATATAAGACAAGCCGTCTGCTGCATGCACTCAGACAGACAGGATGATCTCCCTCTGCTGGACTCAGGTCAGGCCTCAGACTCTGAGGGTAAGTCTGCTCACACTAAAGGATTTTATTAAACAATTATAAATTACATTGTTATAAAAGTCTGATCTTCTGCATGCTGAAAACAATCCTGACAGTAGATGTAAAGTCTCCTCATCTCAGTGATCATCAGCATAAAATACATGACATTGTTGATAATTAAAGCCTTTAATTGACTACAATGGTCTAGAATAAAATCCATAATAAATGAAGATTAGATTATAAATTGGAAACACTGATGAATTCAGATTTTTCTTTGTGATGTGAATCTGTTTGTTGGACAGAATGAATATGCAGAGTCAAGAAATCACCTTTTTATTTATTTATTTACAGACAAAACAAATGATAGATCAGATAAAGAAATAATCAGTAGATTAATTCTCATCCTTGGTATTTTGATATTTTAATATGAGGTCGCTTGATATTCTCACTAGTTGACAAATTCATTTGGATAATCTTACTTTTACTTGTCCTGTGTGTTTTTTCTGTTGCAGCATAATGAGTGTAAATGTTCACGTTCACCAGCAGATCTGAACCTTTAGTCTGAGTAACAAACCCAGAATAGATTTACTAAACCATGTTAATAATGACATCTTAAAGGACCATACCGGCCCTTTTGCATGTTTGCGCCTAATATATTCAATTTTCATACATGTAATGTGAGTGACAATAATTTCCCAAAGCATACTACTGGAACGGTGAATTTAATTTTTTTTTCCCCTACCTTCCAGACTTCCATTGGTTTCAGTTCATTCTGGTACGCTATTAAAATCAACTTGTTGATACTTGAAACGTTCTTGGGATAGGTAATCCATCATCACCAACAAGACGTGTATTCAGGTCTTTTTTGAAGTTACATAATTTTAGCATTTAAGCACAATAAAAAGCATATAGTGATCTGAAAATGCTTCCTTTTGTCAGTTCTTCACTACAGCACTTGAATACACCACTGGAAAAATTTTCAGATCACTCTGTACTTTTATTTCGCTTAAATGCTAAAATTACGTAACTTCTAAAAAACCTGAATACACGTCTTGTTGGCGATGATGGATTATCTATCCTAAGAACATTTCAAGTATCAACAAGTTGATTTTAATAGCGTACCAGAATGAACTGAAACCAATGGAGGTCTGGAAGGTAGGAAAAACATTTTTAATTCACTGTTCCAGTAGTATGCTTTGGAAAATGATTGTCAGTAACGTTACGTGTATGAAAATTGAATATATTAGGCTCAAACATGCAAAATGGCAGGTATGTCCTTTAATAATGAGTCTAAATGGTGTAACTATTCTGCACGCATGTTTATTCAGCGACTTACAGCATCTTATTATTTTATCATGTAACTTTTTACCTAAACCACCATACAGACAAAACATATAAATGTGCATGTAAACATACTGACTTTAACAACAGAATGAATAAAGAAATGAACAGAAGATCTTAGCATAGTTTTGAATCATTTTGAAACATCTAATGCTCACTTAGTGAATCTGACAGCAAATCATATCCTTTAATGATGTAACAGGAAGTTGCAGCAGTAAAACATGTTCAGGTATTAAAATACTTAATTAAATAGTTAATTTTCATTTCTCCTGCTTTTGGGATTTTCTCTCTTTCAGACTGAAGACAGAAAGAAGAGAGGAAAAGAAAAGAAAGTCGCTGAAGTAACTAGTAATTGTCATGTAAAAGTAATAGAGTAAAAGTACAGAAGTTTATGAACTTTAGTGGAGGAAAGAAGCACAACACGGAGATAATCTAAATACCTCAGATTTGTACTTGAGTGGGTGAGTAAATGTGGTGTTTTGTGTACTGACTGTGTGTATGTGTGTGTATGCGTGTGTGCTCTCAGGTGTTGTGTGTTCAGGTGTGTGTGTGTCTGGCGGCATGGCTGCTCTGCTCGGATGCGGCTTCACACCGCTGTGGAAGCGACCTGCTGAGTGACCTGATGTTTGTGTGCGGTGATCGTGGATTCTACATCGGTAAGTCTCTCTCACTTCCTGTAACATAATACATATTACACATATCATACACAGTATCATATGTAATACTAGACGCTCATTAGAGTGCATACCTCCACCAAGGCCGAGCACACGCCAAACGTTAATAAACTAAAATAATGCACAGATTTATCAAAGTGGATTTAATGGGTTCTTCTCTGGACTGTGAACACATGACGTCTTTTTGTTGATCAACCGTGATGTTCTCTGCTCTAGAGTTCCCTGATTACATTTCTACTTCCTGTCTGGGTTATCCTGACAGGAAGTAGAAATCCTGACAGGAAGTGGAAATCTAAATTCTCATACCGGCGGAGAGATTCTCTGCTGTTACAGATAAAAGTTAACAGTCATCCTAAATCTTTGGTCGTTAGTCCAAAATGCTGGTCCCAGATCACAGCACGAGACACGCCCACATAGACACGCCCACTTTAATGCTTTGTAATTAAACCCTTGTAACTAAACTGCGATAAAATTCTGACAGCATCACAAATTTTGGAGTAAAATCTCACAATCTGACTGTTGTTGTGACCATGCCTACAAACTGACCAATAGGAACGCGGCACACAGGTGAAAATACTTCACTACTGTACTTAAGTATTATTATTTTCACAGAATTTAAACTTTACTTGAGTAAAGATTTACTTTTACTTCACTACTTATCCAAAATAAAATATATGTTTTTACTTCGTTCCTTTTGTAAAGCAAAAGTTTGTTACTCAAACCATTTCAGGAGACATTGCGCTCAAAACCACACCTCCGTTTCCTTTCTAGCAAACCGTGCACAGAAAAAGTAATCAGGAAATATTCACCTGATCAGCCTCCTCAGACTTCATGTTTCCCTGCTGTCCTATAAGTTCTAGTTACATGAGAAAATGTCTTTCAGACTTAATTTTTACCAGAAGTCTTTAATGTCTGATTGCATCATTTTCTTACAGTAGTTTTGTGTGTTAACATGCAGTTTTGAAGACTTTATCTAAATAAAATATAAAAGTGATCTTAGTGAACTTATATTTACTATTTTGGTCTGTTTTTGTCTTAAAGTTGTCTTATAATTTTGGCCAAGAACACATATTTTATTAATTGAAAGACCTCAACACTGTAAAACACAACAGCCCTCTTTAGTTATTTACGTGTATGTGTTTAGTTTTTGCTGCTTGTTGCAGCAGAAACTCAGCAGCGAATCATCTGACGAGCTGACATGCAGCAAAGCTGAGATCCTGCAGTTTGACTCTGATTACGACTCTGATTTTATGAAACAATCTGACACGCTGTGACATGATGAACGTACACGATCATGTTATTAGTTTACAGGATAACATACACACACACACACACACACAGTGTCATGGGCATCGTTGGTGGTGGATAAAGTACTCTAAGCCGTACTTAAATAAAGTACAGATATCTCAGTAAAAATTACTTTGTTACAAGTAAAATTTGCCCATTAGAAAAAAAATACTCAAGCAAAAATAATTAAGGAGCTGTTGTTAAATTTTATTTAAGTATCAAAAGTATTATTTTGATACTGAATGCACTATGTTGAAAGTAAAAGTACTTTTTTTGGTGCACAGATTGTGAATTAAATTGAGCTGTAGGTTTGAGAGCATTTAGCATTATTACTAATTACAATCAATTAAGCATCAAATTATTAACTTAACAGGTGATATTTATTGATGAAATTTACTGTCAGACTGAAACTCGGCTTCATTTTAGCGTCAGTGTGTTTTATGAATCACTTCCTGTCATGTAAATAAGGAAATACTATAGTAGTACCTCTTCAGGGTCAGACTGGGAACCTAATTGATGCTGGAGGTGGGCCAAATAAGTCCATAATTGTTCACTGTTTCTCCGCACCAAGAAAATTATAAAATTATGAAAAAAAAAAAAAAAATTTGCTTCATTGAAGTTCATTTTAAATAATATTATATTGTTCAGTGTAAAGGCCATGGGCCAGCCCACCAATGGCTGCGGCCCACCGGGAAAACTCCTGCCTCTCCCGATGGCCAATCTGACCCTGAATGTGGTTATTTGNGGCCCACCGGGAAAACTCCTGCCTCTCCCGATGGCCAATCTGACCCTGAATGTGGTTATTTGTCCTTACTGTCACATTAAATCTGTGTTTGATTAATTCCTTCTCGTATTTTGACTCTGTGAGTTGGATTCTTTGGTTCCAGGTGAAAACGTCACACTGCTTTTACTCTCATACATGTTTTGATGCACATTCATATTCTCCAGATGGCATGTGCTGAGTGCTGCTGACCTTTAACAGCATTTGGCCTGTAGGTGGCGCTATAGCAACATGATGAATTTAAATGACAAGAACTCAGCGGTCATGAGTCTAACTGTAAATTTTACACAATTCATGCTTATACAGATACATTTTTAAACATTTTCTATTGTCCCTCAGTATTTCTCAGCCTTGGCAGAGGTATCGTTATTATCTCTATTCTTATTTACTGTAAGTTAGAAATAATATTGCACCAAGTCTGAAGGTGAAAATATAAACTCTCTGGACTCTCTACCCCCATGTCACACAGTTTGAGACCCATGATATTCAGAAACCTTCATTAACCCTTATTAATACCATAAGCTACAGCTTATAAAACCTCTATGAAGCATCTCTTATTTACAGTTAGAGCTTCATGATGTATCAATGAATGAATGTTTACAGCAACAGGTTCATAACATACATGACATAATCTGCTGGTCACATGAGGCAGTTGTGAACATGAAAACAGTGAAAAGCACATGGAATCTGATTTTCTCAGATCAGTCATATGTGGAAATAAATATGATATTTGTGTGAAGTATCTGACAACGTGACTCTGACCCTCACGTCATCTCACCTCATTCTCTTTCCTCTGGTCTGATGAAGGTCATGTCTGTATCAGCTGATGCTGCACCAACATGGCAGCACGTTCATCAGAACACTCTGCCTCCTCGCCATGATAGCTGCACAGATACAACGTCCTTATCTACCAGCAAACAAAAAAACAAGACCCGCAGCTGACAGAAAAAAGACACGAAGAAAAAACGTACTCACCGTACACACGCTATTTAAAAAAATGTACAGTTAATATAATACTGTATACAAAATTCATAAAACACAGCAACAGATTTAAAGGACCATATCACCAATTTTTCATGTTTGAGCCTAATATATTCAATTTTCATACATGTAATGTTACTGACAATCATTTCTCAAAGCATACTACTGGAATGGTGAATTAAAAATGTTTTTCCTACCTTCCAGACCTCCACTGGTTTCAGTTCATTCTGGTACGCTATTAAAATCAACTTGTTGATACTTGAAATGTTCTTGGGATAGGTAATCCATCATCACCAACAAGACATGTATTCAGGTTTTTTCAGAGTTTCTTAATTTTAGTGTTTAAGCTCAATAAAATGTGTGGAGTGAATGTATGTCTCCACCGGGGAATATAGTCCCAAAAGAAGACCTGCATTTATTGAAAAATTTAAAGGACCGTGACTTCATAAGGCTGTGTAACTATTAGCAGGAGAAACATGGATTTTTAAGGTGGGTGTATCACTTGAATATTTGATTTTGAAAGATTAAGAGATTTTGCAAAATATCAGGAAAGCTGAAATATGGTTTTATCCTTTGGAAAATGATTGTCAGTAATGTAACATGTATGAAAATTGAATATATTAGGCTCAAACATGCAAAATGGATGGTATGGTCCTTTAACATGTTAATAAGAGCAAATAGCATCAAGCATCACCATAAATGTCTGTTATCAACATCTTTTATCATTTGTGTTTAAAGAGGCGTTACTACAGTATTTCCTTATTTACATGGCAGGAAGTGATTCATAAAACACACTGATGTGCTAAAATGAAGACAAGTTTCAGTCTGATGGTAAATTTCATCATATGAAATCTGGTGATGTTTAAATTATATTTGTCTCGTGTGTTATTGATCAGTAACTTTGATAGATAATAACCCTTAGTTTATTTAGACAAAAAGTTTAATCTGATCTTGTAGTGGCTCCTCCTCCTCCTCCTCCTCCTCCTTGCCTCAGCCTCCGTGCTCCAGCTGTCACAGTCTGTCCACACACACTGTGCCCACATCCCCGTGCTCTGGGACTCCCGGTAGTGTGTAGATGCAGCTGCAGCATTCTATTTTTAAATGTAAAGAGCTAAAGTGGAAAATGCTGGTTTCTTTTGCAGATTTGAAATGCTCACTGAGTTTTAACAGCAGATGAATCAGGATAAATCATGACGCTTAAATATGAAGCAGCTCATTAACATGCTGATCTTCATGTTTACCTGGAACACACCTGACAACAACATGTCATTGTTAACAAAGAGAAGGATGCTCTGATTAACATAAGAAAAGCTTCATGAATGAGCTTTAAATATTGCTTATTTAGCATGACTTTGTAGTTACCATGATTTTTTTTTTTTTTTAATGAATTACTTTCTAGGTATGTGACCACACAGTATTATGATTCCTTATATGTAGACTCATATATACAGTATTGTATGCTTGGTGTGTGTGTGTGTGTGTGTGTGAGTGTGAGTGAGAGAGAGAGAGAGATATTTTATTTTGGACTTTTCCTGCTCAGTGGATTATTGCAGTTTTAACAGCATTTGTTGTGCATGTTTTCCTGCCTGCAGGAAGATCTCGATCTTATTCCCATCGTTCCAGAGGCCTGGGTATCGTGGGACGATGCTGCCTGCAGACCTGTGACCTGAATGTTCTGGAGCAGTACTGTGCCAAAGCAAAGAGCCCAACACAAGCGGTGAGAAGACACCTGCATGAAATATATACTGTATATATACTGTATATACACCCTAACCCTAACCCTAACACACACACACACACACACACACACACACACATACACACACACAGTGGGCACAATTACTTGGTAAGTGAGTATTCTGACCTTACCATTATTTTTATGCACAGTTTCCAATTCCAAACCATAAACTTAATGCTTATTGGATTTAATCATTTTCAGGTGATATTCAGCTGCCTAGTAATTATGCACACCTTATATCAGGTGTTAATCACTTTAGGCCACACCCTTCCTCATTACACAAATACACATCACCTGAAAATGATTAAATCTAACAAGCATTCAAGTTTATATGGTTCGGAGTTGGAAAATGTGCATAGAAATAATGAGAAGGTCAGAATACTCACTTGCCTAAAAATTGTGCATGCAGTGTGTGTGTGTGTGTGTGTGTGTGTGTGTGTGTGTGTGTGTCNTTGCCTAAAAATTGTGCATGCAGTGTGTGTGTGTGTGTGTGTGTGTGTGTGTGTCTATATATATATATACTGTATATATCATACTATACTGTAGATATACATATATATAGATAGATATATAGATGTATATATAAATATATAATATATCTTGTCTTACCAAAATAAGGAAACAAGCACCAATAAAAGGCAAAGGTCATTTCAGTTGCAGGCAGCAACCAGTTTAAGGTGTTTTCATACGGCTTGTAGCATGTACTGAACATACCGAACGTACGAAACCATACTGAACCGTATCGAATATACCGAACTACCAAACTATACTGAACATAATGACCGTAGAGGCACTGCCTTTTTGGAATTTCACCCAAAGACTTAAAGTTCCAGCATCAGTAGCACAGACTGTATTTGTAAATCCATGAAATGAAAGAAAAGATGTTAGAACTTTAATTAACTGTAATTCTTGTCAAAGTTTCATATCTGCAGTGGAAGATTAAAAGGCTGCAAAAAGAGGAATATAATTAGATATAACAATTCTTAGAGACAGTTACTTTATGCTGGTCAATGAAACTGTAATTGTCAGTGTTACCCTGAGACCCCAATACAGGTAACCTAGGCTAGCCCCACACCAAGGTGATCTAGACCAGTCCACATCATCTCAAGGCGTAGAATTCTAGTCTTATGATTCAAGGCTAGTTTGAAGAATATTAGTCTCGCTCACTAACTGTCTTCATCCTAAAGCCTCAACCTTTCCACATACAGCTTCAATTAAGACGTGGCCCGCCCCATTAACATTACTGTATGAACTTTAGTTAACGACAGCTATTCTTCTTATATGCAACAGTTGTTATAGTTGTGAGAATAAATTTTAGCAATAAGTATACTTTTACTGCTAAGGTGCTGTTTAATCATCATTGAGTCCAAGTTAACCTTTCAGAGATCCATATGTAATTCATAAATACTTCATACACAGGCTGTGTTATTTTAAATCATCAAGGAGAGGCTAAGAATACTCAAAATGTCAAAAAGAACCAATCAAAAATGACAAAAGGCTAATACTTTAACTATAAAGGGTTAATTTTATTTTAAGTTGCTCAAGCATACAGCAAAAATTGATCAAAAGCAGCAATATCAAGAATTTAGAAAAAAGATCAAAAATACAAGAAATCATTTCAGAATCACTGAAAATACTTCAAAATCACTTCAGTAAAATCACACATAAAAATCATCTTATCCCATAAAAAGGGGAATTCAGCTACAACATAGATCATGTTCACTTCAATTTAATACACAACATAAATGCATCAAAAATCACTCATATCATAGTTACTTGATTTAAAACACATTGTAAGTGTACTCAAGATTACTTTAAGACATGATTACTTGATTTTATCACATATCATTCCATAATTATTACTGATTCATTATAAAATGCTTTTCTTGATTTTATTTCTCATCAAAGCACTCACTTTTTACCCCATTTCACATTTTATTCACACACATTGTATACAGGCGTGTAACACATCTTCCTTCACTCATCAGTGAAACCTGTATGCTCAAAACCCTTATCACTTTCACAGAAATGAGGTAGCAACATTCTCAATTTATGTTAATCACACATTCATACTTATTTATCATTAACGTTAGTTATTTAATCATTCTCTTACAGCTATATAAATCAATAGTAAATCAACGTTTAATTATAATTCTCCTTTTCTTACTGCATTCTCCAGCCTTCTCTTTCCTCTGAGTGTGGGTGTGCCTCTCGTCGGTGCCTTTGACTCCATTTCCCCTTGTTTCCTTCTTTCTCCTTTCTCTCCAATGGCTCCTTTTTGACATCAGCAACAGATGACTGAGGGAAGTCAAATTTGTTGTTTTAAAGGTAGAAAACCACCAAACGCTCCCTGAAGCCTTTGACAGGGAATCCTCCTGGTTACATGTGCATTTACACTGTTGACCCCGCACATTACAGAGGGTCATCGTCGAGGGTCACGACATCATGCAGGTCAATAAGTTAAAACATTTGGAGCCACTCATCATTGCAAAATAAGAATAAATAAAGCAGCTGAAGGCTGAGCAGATACAGAATGTTTCACTGTTTTCTTCCACATGTGATCAAGATGAGCGAAGCAACATGGAAGTAACATGGAAGTTTATGGAAACACATCTGAAACATAATCACAACACGAGTTCTGATCGTAGCTGCAAACATTAATATTCCTCAAACGTTTGGAAAGCAAAAAGAATTCAGTGAATCATCATTTTGAAAAGATTTGCGGTTCAAAACTCTTTAGCCACTAAATCAGAGACAAAATGAGAACATTTTTCAGTGCGAGATGTAAACATAGATCCTGACATTATGTGTCTTTATTCAAATAAGCTATCGCCATACGTATAAATGAGACCATTTGGGCTAGGGTTTTTCCATGACAACACCCTAAGGTATAGCAACACTACTATTATCCCAAACACCATAGCAATCACCTAGAAATCACCCTAGCAACCACACAGAACCCTAGAAACCACTACGAAACAAGCTACCAACCACCCAAAACACCATAGCTACCACCTAGAAAAACTCCAGAATACCATAGAAGCCACCTGGCAGCCACCTACAAGTTTGAAATACTGAACTTATACATGTGTGTAAATAATAAAAATACACCAATAAATTTGAATGTAAGCTGATGTAATGACGGTTCGCTGCCAAATGTCCTCCATGTTTCATGTGTTTGTCTTGCAGGACCAAGATGCAGCCGACAGAAACAGCAAATGTTCCAGAGAGAAAATTATGCTGTTACAAAGGAGGAACTACAGAGGTTCATCATCATCAGGCTGAACGCTGATCACACAGGAAACAACGTCTGGCTCCTTCGTCCTCTGACAGCCTCAGACGTACGACGATGTCCTGATTTCATTAAGAGCCGAATGTTTAATGAGATGAATTATCAGCTAGTTTTTAAGAATGATGTAGATTTCTGTAACACGAACTTCAAGAAATTCTCTACTAAGACGATCCTCACTCACGGACCAAGAATCACACAAAGCACCAGATTACCTTCAGATTTGAGGGTTTTGATATGATAATTAGTGGCTGGAGATCAGCTCATAATGAGCAGCATACGTCCTCTCAGTAGAATTCTAGATATGATTATTTCAATGCTTTTTCACTGGACTGAATTCTGCTGATTTCTGTTGTGTTTTTCACATGTGAATAAAATGACCTGGGACCATATGTAATTTGTAATAATAGTGGGTGTTTATATATATATAATGTAAATGTGTGACAACTTTTATACTGGTGGGTGAGAATCTTGGAGCACCTAAAGCAGCATGATCACCTCAGGCTGCTTCTTTGATTGAACTAAATTCTCCCTAAAAAAGACCTTCAAGCCCAGTAAAATACAACCTGCATACATATTATGTTACTGCCAACCATTTTCTAAAACATAAAGCTGTATTTTCTTCTATTATTTTGCAAAATCCCCTAATATTTCAAAATCAAATGTTCATGTTTTCACTTCATGTATGACAGTAGAAGTTGTTTTTAATTTCTCTGTAAAAGCTGTGTTTCTTGCACTACATTTTCTGGCGGAGACATACATTTTGTTCTGTGTAGTTTCTGTTAAATAAAGTTACTTTAACAATTTTAGTAATGTTTGCTGTGATGGATTATTTATTTCTTTACCTGTTCTTAAACTAAATGTGTGGGACTTTACGCGACATGAAGTTCTGGTATCAGGCGTAACATCTTGTACGGCTGAACGGACGAGTCGACCATGAAGAGACGAACGGAGCAATTTAGTAAAGTGACAAAATGTGTTTTGATGAAGTTGAAGTGGAAAACGTTTAGCCTGCATTTTTATCTGAGCAGCAGAAATAATTAAAATGCAATTCATGTTATTTTAATCAAAGATTCTGCTAACATGAATGTTTGAGGCGTTGAGAGTTTTCCTGTTTAAAAGCGGCTGGAGAAGCTGTGGAGCTCAGAAACAGCAGCAGCTGCTCAGCCTTTGCAGATAAGATGCTGCAGAGAGTTTCTCCTTGATGGTGTCTGCGTCACGCACTGATAACGTTTTTCACTCCCGCTCTTCCCACGTGCAGCTCCTCCAACAAACACGCTGTTTCTCAGGGCTGTGGCTCATTCTGCAACCAGAAACTTTACAGAGTTGTAGCTCAGACACATTCTTCTGTCAGCAGGAGAAACCGTTTGTGGTTTGTATATTACAAGCAATCACGTCTTTAACATAACTCAGATATGTCAGATATAAACACGTTAAGATGAGTGCATTTACTGTCATTTCTGTTCAGCGCTTTGTTTTCTGTTTGTTTGTTTGCAGGATCATTCAAAAGGCTCTGAACCGATTTTGATGAAATTCAGAGAAAAGGTGGCTCATGGCTCAGGAAAGAAGCTGATCTGGATCCAGGAATAAATCCAAGAGTTTCTTTAAAAGTAAAATACCACTATGAATTTAAAAAATCTGACATGTTTATCCATGATAGAGTGTCAATAGGTGCGATTAGATCCAGATCCAGATATATTTTAAACACTACTGTTTCTTATGACAAATAAAAATGATTAAATCCTATTATTAGCAGTAGTATGATAGTTATTATTACAGAAGCAGAAGGTTGTGGGTTTGAATCCTGATCCCCATGTCGCGAGGGTTGGAGCGTGAGGCCTGAGATGTAACAGAAGAAGACTTTAATCTGGTTTGCTAGGCCTTGATGGAGGTCTGAGCTCTAATGAATGAGCTTGTAGCTGCTAATATGTATTGATTTATATTGATATCTATATTGATATTGTTGGCTCTCTGTTTAATGGATGTTTGTGCGATCATGACGTGGTCACCACAGCCGGTGGTTGTCGGTGTGATTCCCAGCTTCACTTTGTGGACTGAACTTTCCATGTTGTCCTGCTTTTCTCTTTCACGTGGATCTGAGACTCTGGTGTCTCTGTTACCTGGATGATGTCATCCATCCATCACACCTGCATTCATTATAACTTTAACCCTTCATCTGCAGCCGGGACTTTCTGCTCAACATGCAGCAACACATTTAATTTCCAGTGATTGAGCAATAATATTGATAGATGAAATGTGATAGATAATAACTTGCTGAATGTTATGGTCATCTACCTTCCATTCATTGGATTTCCAATTCTTAAAGAAAAATTGGAAAACAAGTTTCACAACCTGTTTATGAAAATTGTTTTATTTCAGAAAAAATGTATATGAAAGTGTTTTCTGACAGTGATTTGAAGAAATATGACTCAAATTTCTGTAGTATAATTCTCAAATTCCATTTTATCTCACAAATAAAATAAAGCACAGAAAAAGTCAAGCTAAAATTTGTTTGTTGCAGGTGTTTAAAATGCGTTCCGAACGTCATTTCCACGTTTCCCTCACATGTGTCTTAGTCCCACCCACCTAAGATGCAACAAAAAGATGTGAGGACAGAGGAACCGAGGAAAGATGCTTCTGTATGGAGGTCATTCCCTGCCGTATGTCAAGAGCATCACTAAAAAATAATAAACTAAAACTTAAATTTAATCTCAGGATCTTAGAGATATTCTGCAAATATCTTCAAAATCCACATGCGAGCAGAATCCAAGTGCAAGCAGAGAACATGTGCATGCACACACAGAAAATTATATGCACAGCCCAAACTTGAGAGCACACACACACACACAAACACACACACTTGACTGCCCAACCCCATTTACCAACTTATGACAGTAGCTTTATGTCTGAGATGTTCTGAGAGTGAGCATCATGGTCAGATTTGTAGTTGAGCACAATAATTTTGAGTGTGCACAGAAAAATGTCAATGGGAGAGCACATTTTTCTGTGTGAGCATTAAATATTTGCAGAATATCTCTAAGATCCCGCTCTCAAATTTAATTGAGAGCAAACTCAAACATCACATCACAACTCAAACCTCGTTTCAACATCAAAAATGACATTTCATGTCCACAAACTCACAAATAAGAGCAGAGAAGTCTAATAAGTTTTACATAATAACAGCGCTTTAAAATCTAAGTCATAATAAACTAGCAAAAAGTAATAATACCTTAAAAGAAGCTAAAGTTAAAGTTGTTCAGTAGACCACACACACACACACACACACACACACATGCACACATTAAATTCAGTTGATTGGTTTTTGGATATTTTCACATGATAAGCGCTGAGCTTCCATTGTTGTATGCTGGGAGATGTTTGACGTTAGCGATGAGCAGATTCTCCTCTGCAGCACCAAACTTCAACCTCATTCACCTTTGACCTTTCTGCCGCTGACCTTTCCACTGCGCAACCAATGAGTTGTATGTTTGTTGTGTTGTATGTTGTGTTGTAGGATGTGTGTTGCATGTTGTGCTGTGTGTCGTGTTGTATGTCGTGTTGGAGTGTGTGAGAGTTCAGGAAGCTGATACATGTTTGTATCAACAGATTAAAGAGTTGACGTATGAACACAGACGTGACGGTAAAACTCTTCAAAGTTTATCTTATAGCTGCTTTCTGGTTGACCTCAGTTTTATCTGCAGCTTTTCTGTCTTTTATCAGACGTTTCATTTAATGTCCAACAAACTAATAGAAATTAAAAGAAACTTTTTCACAAGAACAATAAAAATCAGGATTCTTTATTTATCAAGAGAAACTTCTCATATGTAGTCCACAAACATCAAGTTCTTTACTTCAGTCAGAAGATGAATGTATAGTAACACAACAGAAGAAACTCATAGTCATACTTCTGCCAAGGCAACGAATCCCTACTAAAACAAACCCCCAGTAAACCTAACTAAACTAAACTAAACTAAACTCTCCCCACTAAAATAAAACCCCCACTAAAACCACTTCACCACTAAAACCACTTCACCACCCCACCAACCCTGAGACACCAGGTAAATGTCATTGAAATTGGCCCATTAGCATTGATTTCAAAAGAAGTTCTTCTAGATCCTGGATCCAGAACATGATCCAGATCACACCAATATTTAATCACTTCTTCCTCTCAACATTATGTAATAAGTGTAAAAGTATCAGTAGAGTGTTTCCCTTCAGTAACAATAGAAATAACTAAATCCTTTAATATTATTATGGTGTGCTGTTCGGGAAATAATTCAAAGTCTGAGAATATTTAATGAAACCTGAATATTTTGAATCAAACTCAGAGATGAAACCTCGCATTGGCTCCATCTGGTGTTTCTGGTATGTAATGAAACATCCATGTTCAGCCCTGTCATGGAAAAGGACCGTTGGTCAGGTTGAGCAGGTAAAGATTATATAAAGATTCTAAAGAGAAGCTCTTCTGGAAGCTCCTACAGCAACATATTGCTGCACCATGACAACATTTTTGTTCCAGTTTCTTACTATAACAAGAAAATGTTCTCATAACAAAGAGATCCTTTACGTTTCAACAAGATACTTTCATATACTGTAATAATGACATATTTTTCTTGGTATTACAAGATACCAAATTATTCCATTTAACAAGAAACTTTTCTCATTTTAACAACATACCAGCAGATTCTGTTTAAACAAGAAACTTTCTCATTGCCCAAAACCAACGTTTTGGGTTATAACGAGATACAAAACTATCATGTTAAAACAACAAACATTTTTTCTCATAACGAGACACTAAATTATCTCGTTAAAACATGAAACATTTTACGTTATAAGATGATAATGTGGTCTGCAGGGGGAACATCCGTCATGATGCAGGAGTTGTTGGTCCGCTGTGGATGAACTGTACAAATCTGCACCATGACCCAAAATACCAAAACGCCAAAACAACAAAAAACAAAACAACAAAACAAAAAAAAACTCCACAACATCAAAAACCACAAAACACTAAAATAACAAAACACCAAAAAAACAAAAAACAAAAACACAAAAACACCAAAATAACGAAAACACAAAAACACTAAAACACCAAAACACCAAAATCCACTGCTGAGATTTTTTTTGGCGTCCTTGTGAACCTGAAGACTAAGAACAGAGGAAACATGTACATGTATTTTTATGTCTTGGGCAGTTAGCATTAACGTTAGCATGTGTATAAATTTAGCCTATTCTGAACGCATTTCTATGTCAAGCTGTTTTGATGAAGAAGTTTCCTGTAACATTAACATCCACCAGGTCTTACATAAAGACAATCTTCCACGTGTAACGTTAGCTAATGAGCTAGTTATTTTACGAGCTACGGTTTGACTCAAACGTACATGTTTCTTACAGAGCACTTCATAGCGTTATTTTTTGGTAGATAATACTTGGAGGCCAAAGCACAAACATCTTAAATTGCTTTGAAAGTTAAATTTGCTACATATTTACTTTAATACACAAATTAAATCTATGGAAGATTATAAGGGACATAATTAAAATTTAAAAAACTGAATGAAATGTATTTTTTGTGAAATACAATACATGTTTGCATTTGTATTTCATTTCCATACACTGTCATAATTAAGAGAAAAACATATGATAGAGTGCAAAGTGTTTTTTTTTTTTTTTTTTTTTNTGTCCAGCAGGGGGCAGCATAGACGTGCCAATACTAAATACAAAGCCCTCTCATTTCTTTTTCTGAGGCAGCTGCATTTTTAGAGATTCACAATTTCTGGTTCTGTAATCCACATTTCCACGTACCTGATTACGGAGGTAACAGGAATGTGTATGGGAGACCCGCCTGGTCAATCAGACTGGTAATGTCCCTTGATGTCCCAGCTGCATCTTCAAACTGTTAGCATGAGGCTAACTTGTNCAGACTGGTAATGTCCCTTGATGTCCCAGCTGCATCTTCAAACTGTTAGCATGAGGCTAACTTGTTCCTACTGTTTGCAAAGCAAGTTTGTTTGTTGAGGAAATTCAACACCTGTGAGAAGTTTTATGTCCTCTATTCTCTCTATAACCATCCACACAGAATAATATCAAATCATTGCTAATGCGCGTTCAGAACAAGCCATGCCTTAAGCTCTGATGCGATGATGTTTCATTTCTCTTAAATCGTCGTTCCTCAGCTCCTCTGTCCTCACGTCTTTTCCTCGCGTCTTTTCCTGGCATCTTATGTGGGCGGGACTAAGACATGAGGAAAAGAAGCAAAGTGAGGGAAATGTGGAAGCGAATAAGAGCTTTGAAATCACGTCATGAGTCTGTGATGAAGGTTTGTAGTGAAACTCTGCTCCTGCTGAAAGCTTGATATGATGCTTCAACCAGAGCTCCTTCTCCACAAACAGCTTCCTGCAGCTTCCTAAAATATGACAGGCCACGTCATCATGACATTTGACCGCTTTGCTGTAGTTTGGTCTGGATACAGACTGGGGTCTACCTGTTGAGAATATGGGATTTAAAGTGTGTTTTGACTTATTATCTCATGTGGAACACGGCCTGATAAAAAAAAAAAAAAAAA
>VXCM01004086.1:0-47057 GCA_014773175.1 Lucifuga dentata
ATTTATTCGGGCTTGGGACCGGCACAAGGTGGACACTGGCTTGTGCCCCCTTGAGGCTGCATTACCTTTAAAACTTGCATAATGAATGAATTTTAAACTACATATGCTATTTTAGTAAGTATCTTACCTTTTATCTAATTTGAATGTCATTGACACTTGGGCTTCATCAAAACTTTTTTATGTATGTATATTTGTATGTTAAGTGTTTGTTGTTGTTGTTTATCTTTTAACCTATTCAAGCTGCTGTAGAACAAGTTTCCCTATTTGGGATAATAAAGCAAAGTGAAATGAAGTGAAGTGAGGACCTTTACAGCAGATTTGGGACTGTGTAGCAACAGTGCTCATTACTTTAGAAAGAGGTAACAGACACATAATGAAATAACAAGGAGTTACAGTATGTGACTAATAGCCACTGAAAAGGTGAGACACATAAAAGGTACAGGACTCAATATTTCTCAAGTTTTTAGTGCAAATTTTCTTGCAGCTACTGCACTTCACTCTTATTATGCAAAACAGCAGGCTTACAAGTCACACAATGTTTTCTATAATTGAGGAACAAACAGTTTTTGACCTGCTTTTTTTTCCCCTAACAGCAATGACACAGGCATCTTTGTGTCAGATCTTATCAGAGGAGGCGTGGCAGATGCAGATGGCAGGTTGTTGCTAGGAGACCAGATTCTGTCAATCAATGGAGAGGATGTTCGTGCGGCATCACAGGAACATGCAGAGAAGTTGCTGCAGGTCTGATACATTCACACTTCCACATACAAATGAATAGTCATATACAAATACGAGATACTTAGTAACAAATTGTGATTTTATGAATAATGTGTCTCTCAGAGCTGCAGTGGCGCCATCCACCTTGAGGTGGCTCGTTTTAAAGCTGGGCTGCCATGCTCACAGGGGAGAAAGGTAAACTGTTTCCTTTAGCTGCCTATGTCTGATCCGTGACAAAATGCCAAAGCAAATATCAAAATAATGATACCAGATGTTGCTGAATTTACAGGTTTTTGATTTAGCTGTGATTTGCATAATATTTGGAAGGCAGACTTTCTTGAATCAGACTTTTCACTGAATACTGTTGTTTAGTTTTTCACTAATATGCTCATATGTATTTAATAATGCTACTCTGTGAACCTATGAACCTACTTTAAGTTCTGTTTTATCCAGAGCGAAGACTGTGACTGTTCCATGCTGACCCCCTCAAGTGGATGTGATACCTTATTTGGCCACCAGAGGGAAACAGATTGCAAAACCAGGAGCTACAGTGAGTCTCACTTAAGCTCAAAATTGTTTGTCAGAAAGCAAAACACATAAAATCTTATTGGCAAGAATTGTATCTCAGATGTTCAACACTTCACTTTAGATGGAAATAGTGCTGTTAATGAATTAAATTATGCAAACAAAAACCCCTTCCTGCCTACAGCGTTTCAAGACTGCCATGACATCAGAAAAGTAATAATCCAAAAGGTGAGCCAGTAAATTTTATGTCTTTGATAAACTAAATTGCAATATTTAGATGTATTTTTCATGCTGTTGGAATTTGGTGGTGACCTCTTTCAGTTTGGTTTCTTCACTTACCTAATTAACCATGCCAGCTAAGCCTGGGGCAAGGCTTATAAAGGCTTGTAAAACACTCTTACCTATGTTTACCACTTTGTGCTATTATTTAAGAATCTGTAATGTGTGTGTGATATCACCACAGGGTGTATGTGACTCCCTGGGCATCAGTGTTGCAGGAGGAGTAGGCAGTCCCCATGGCAACGTACCTCTTTTCATTGCTACCATGGATACCAATGGACTGGCTGCCAAAACCCAGCAATTACAGGTGGGAAGCATGTATGCACAGTGTGTGTGTGTGTGCGTGCGCACATTTGCTGTCAAGTTTTGTTTATTTACTTTTGCACGGTCGGAAATAATAGCAGCAAATTATTTGGAATGCTGATAAAATTCTCTGACAAAATACCCTAACAAAAGATTTAATCAGTAATTTATACAACTGTGTGTGTGTGTGTGTGTGTGTGTGTGTGTGTGTGTGCGTGTGCGTGTGTGTGCGCACGTGTGTGCACGCGCACGCGCACCCATCAGATAGGAGACAGGATCATTAGTATCAATAATGTGCCCACGGAGGGGATGACTCATGTCCGTGCTGGAGCCCTGCTGAAAAACGCCACTGGAACCATCATTCTACAGGTACTGTCAGAGGAAGACGTAGTTACCTGTAATGCCTGAGGCACAAAGTTTCTGTGCAGTAACGTCTATGAGTTTTTGTTCAATATTGTTGCATTGTTGGACCTGATGCAGGCAAAGGACACCAACACAGGGTGGCAGTAATGAACCATAACTACGTGTTTCTAGATCATCATTACTTTCATAAAGGACACCATCACACCTCATTTTACATTATAGACAATTCAAGCATAAAAGACAAATTCAAAAATCAACTTTACTAGTTTATGGTTCAGTCCCTTCAATATCAGTGTTTGGCACAGGAACGATAAAGCATAACTTCAAGAGAAAGTCCTGACACTGATTGACTTCACATTAAATTGAAGAACTTCTGGAAATATTTTTGCAGGAAGTGAGAAAATTGTGTATTTCTTAAATGACAGTTTTTGACAAGGTAGATTAGCATTACAGTAGCATTAAGACAGGCATAGCCTTACAATATATCTATTATATCAAATTATTGTCCAGCAGCTTCTAACATGCATGAAAGCTCAGGATTAGGACCCTGAAGAAGAACTCAGGCAACAAATGAGATAAAAACTGTTTTTACTTGAAAAACACATGCAAGGCAGACAAGATTGAGGAGAGGCTAATTACTGGAGTTGGGCATCAGGCTGAGGTTGTAACAGAGAGGCCAGTACAGAAGGGGCTAGTCAGGAATCAGAAACCAGGAGGCTGAAATAGGTCAGGATCACTGAGTAACTTAACAGGAAAGGATAAACAGGATGCTCAAGCAGGACTTCTGAGACAATCTGCAGAGACTGAGAACAAACTGACCCGTTCATAAACCAGGGGCCTGATGAGGGGAAATGGGGAACAGGTGTGGGAGTTAGCCAGCGCAGGTGGGAAAACTCGACGGTGACAGCTGGTGGACTGATGAGGAATAACAGATTCTGAAATGACAGGTGTTATGAGGAGTTCATGACAGATAATGATGACACTGAATGTGCAGGATAAAATCAGGTTGTCACTGTGACACATTGCTAATATGATAATAAGGACTGTATGTGACTTTATCCATGTGCAGGTAGCAGCAGGTGCTAGCAGAAGTAGCACACAGGACCACGATGATGCTCATTCTCAGTCATCAGGCTTTCCCAGCGGACTGCCTTGTTGTCACAACAACCTCTGGTAGGACTCACTCACCGACAATCTTCTAATATTGGACTGTATGAGTATATGAGTCATATGAGTTTGGTTCATTCATGGTTTAGCCACTAAATAAAAGCAAAATCACATTCAGACCCCCTTNTCATATGAGTTTGGTTCATTCATGGTTTAGCCACTAAATAAAAGCAAAATCACATTCAGACCCCCTTGATAATAATGAAGTGTAGCTACTGTGTGATCGTGTGAGAAGCTTTGGGATGAATGTTCTTTTTGTTATCAGTTGAACTGTTTGGTTATGTTAGAAGGAGAATAAATTCTCTACAGCAGGGCTTCTTAATATTTTCTGGCTTGTGATCCCAGGTTTAGGTCCTAAATTTCTCACAGTACCAGCAGTTTGAGTCTTCAAATTGGCATGCAGTGATGTTGTAATTAAGTACTGATATGTTTCACAGCAATCCTATATAGTTTAATGCTGAAACAATTACTTTATTGATTAATTAGTCAATGATATGCTAAAATTCTGACAAGTGATTAATCATTTTGGCCTGTTCTCTTATACAAATACCAAAGTTTTAAGTGGTTCTGTCTTCAGAAACTGCTGGTCTTATTTTGCTTTTCTTTGTGTTATTATGAATTAAATATGTTGGTTAAAATCTGAACATAAAATTTGGACTTTTGAAAGTTCTACCTGGCATCCATAAATATTTTTGAGATATACAGACTAAGTGATTAATTGGAAAAGCTTTCTACATGTTAAGTAACACCGAGCGTTTCTCTGTATTAGATTATCAATTTATGCTTCTGAAAACTTGCTGCTGCTCTCAAATCAGTCCTGTGTTGAGCGTGTTAAAACACGACATCACACATTCACTGTTCCTGATGAAAGCCGCTGAGATGAAATACTTTTTTTTTTTTTTTTTTTANTCACAAAGAAACACACACACACACACACACACACACACATTTATTTGTATTCTGTCCCCACAGTGCTTGCATGTATAAGACTGTCAGTCTGGAGAGAGGCTCCTCTGGCCTGGGCTTTAGCATCGTTGGAGGATTTGGCAGTCCTCATGGGGATCTGCCCATCTATATCAAAACTGTCTTCAACAAGGTGAGAGAGTTCTGAAGGGAGAAATGTTTCACGAGGATGCTGGTTCGTATGTCATCGCAGCCTGTAGTTCTGTCAAAGCAGCTGTATTCATAGTGGAATGACACGAAAACAAAGGAATAAAGACAGAATTCTGAACTGGAAAGTGATAAGCTTAACACGTACTAATAATAATAATTATAATAATAATAATAATAATAATATAATAGTGACTATCACTATTATTATTAATAACTTTTAAGAATAATGTCACTTTAGTTGTCACATTATTAAATATTGTTATTACCTCATTGGCTAAATATGTGTGCCATTCCTTCTAAGTGATGCACTATTTAATGATAATGCATCATGAGTTGTGCTAATATAACAAAATATATACAACTCAGGGGACATTATCATGTTTACACAATGGCCTCTTAATAAAGATTAAAAAAGAGCCCGAAGTCACCATCCATTTTTTAAAGTTTTGTTAGCAACCATGGTTTGCAGTGAGTTAGGTGGTAACAATGTATTGTTGCTATGGTTACCTGCAGTTTAATTGCACACTGATTTATAAAGGTAGTAAAACTATGACTGCAGCTGTTTAAGATGATATCTTGACATAAAAAAAATTTATGGGCATCTGCCTGTCAATCAGAAATTGTATTTTCTGTTGCCATGGTAACAGTATTACATCATCTAGCAATTTATCACATTTGTGTTATATTCAATTTTATGTTCAACCCGTTTAGAAAGATTTTATTACATTATCAGTTGATTATTCCAGCATGCGTGCACGTGTGTGCGTGCAGTTCAGCACCTTTCTGTGTTCCCATAATGGTGTGACCAGCCTGTGATCTGTGATCTGTACATCCTGATGGACTTCTCATTGTGCTTTGTAGGGGGCAGCCATAGAGGATGGCCGGCTAAAATGTGGAGATCAGATCATCGCCGTGAATGGACATTGCCTGGAGGGCGTCACTCACGCTGAGGCTGTGGACATCCTTAAAAAGAGCAAAGGAACTGTCGTCCTCACTGTAGTGGCCTGATACAGTGATGCTTTCAGACAGACACATAAATCATTAGAATGTTAGATAAGTGTAAATTCATTTGAAGCTATTTTCTTGAGGGAGCTACCTCTTTAACTGTAAACATGGGTGTGTTTACATGTACACAGTATTCCAAAAACACAACAAAAAAAAAAAAAANAAAAAAAAAAAAAACATGGGACGGTGTTATTTGAGATAATCAATTTATGTTATGTCAATCTTTGTTTTCTAGTCAGGAATATCCCTGTATTTATGAAACCAAGATAAATTTTAGTTTGCTCACGATGCTCACACCAGAAAAATAAACAGCAAACAAAGAAAATCGAAGTGTTACTGCAAATATCTTAGCTATTATCTTCAACTTATTCACAATAAAGTTAATATTATGAACTAGAAAGGGTCCTCATTAGAATGCTTTCTCTCTGCCATGGCCAAACAATCCCAGACAAAATTTGTCTTGTTCTAATAATATCCTGGCCCAAAGAAAAAGAGATGTGATGATGAGAGATATAACTGATGAAGAGATACAAGTATGATAATAATAATGATAAAAGGACTTAATTGCTTTATTAGGAAACAGTAGTTAAAATGTATCTATATCAGAACAAATGCACCTATTATTATTATGGTCTGCTATGAGATAAATATGCCTCATTTTTTTTTTTTCATTGAGATTATAAAAAAAAATATATATATAAAAGAAATTTATAAATCTATTGAAAAAGCACCCAATTTGCAAAGTTAATTAATTTTTTTAAATCCTGGATGTGCCCCTGGATCCACATCAGCGCCAATCATGTCCCTCAGACATACCCCACCCTTCAACAAGTTTCATTCAAATCAAACAAACAAACAAACAAACAGATGGTAATAATGTTATTAGATAATGTAGAAAAGGTGCAGCATTGACACATGCCACTGCACATGTAAACACTCTCATGAATAATTTAACGTCCCTAAACTTCGCCATCTGCTGACCGTACAAATTAATGCAATAGACTCATCTGTAAGGAAACAATGTGAGTTGTATTTATTAATATCTCTGGAATTAAATCCTTTCAGTTAACTGCTGTCACACACTCCTAAGACCCAAACATGCCAAGTGATTCTGCCAATCTTTTGTATGGCATTGAGGTTTTAGGAAATTTATTTTGAGAAATAGGTTAACTTTTATTTTTCATCTCCAGCCTCAAGATGTTTAATGAGAAATATGATATATATTCTTTCATAATTCGTTTATTACATCATGTTGATAATCTGTTTTAATGCATTATAAATGATTTGTTACTAATTGTCATTTTCAAGTCTTAACCTAGCCAGTTTTTTGTTTTTTTTTTAGAACTTTAAGGAAATATTGTGATAGTAAAATGTGCAATCATAATTTCGAAAACTTCTAAAACCTGTGAAAGTTTGTTTTATATGAATTTATTTAATGTAATGTTTATGGTTTCTTCACTGTAATTCATTTTATTTCATGTATGTCAGTAGGTTGCATAGCTACGACACTTACTTGTGTTTGGCAATATGTATAACTGAAAATATTGTATGTGATATTAAAATGTGCATTTGTTAGAGTTCCTGTATCCAGACCTTTTCATCCAGTTCAAAACTTCTGCCAGACTGGTATGTCTCAGTATGAAACCCATCCATCTATCTATTCATCCATCCATTCATATCCATCCATTTTCCACAGCTTATCTGGGTCCGGTACATGGAGGCAGTATGTAAGAAGAGTAGCCCAGATGTCCATCGTCCTAGCCCTGTCCAACAGCTCTTCCTTGGGGATCCCATTCAGAAGCAAGATAGGATATATGGTATAATCTCTCCATTGTATTCTGGGTCTGCCCCATGGTCTCCTCCCAGTTGGACATGTCTAGAATACCAGGAGGCATCTTGACTAGATGCCTGAATCACCTTAAAGTAGAGGAGCAGCAGTTTGACTCCAAGCTCCCTCCTGATGTAGGATCTCCTCACCCTATCCCAACGGGTGAGTACTGACATCCTGCAGAGGAAAATCCTTTAGGGAGCTTGTATCTGCAGTTTAATTCTTTTGGTCACTACCCAGAGCTCATGAGGTTTGGAGCACAGAAAGGTGAGAGATTCACCTTCAATTAAAGTACAGAATTTAGAATATAACAGGCACCTTAAAGACATGATGGTTATATAACTTCACAATAGATGACAAGAATCCTGGAAGCTTTGTTGATATCTTAAGCTGTGTGATGTCTTTCTTCCGGCTTTATTTATGAATATTTTCCAAAAAGAGAAAAGCTGTGAGATGTCCATGTGGAAAGGAAGGTCTAGTGCAAGCCAGAGAATATCACATTGTTTGACTTTGCATAACCATTGATGCAGAACAGTAAGAAGCATTTGAGGAAATCTGGGTTTCCTTGGCTGTTAAACAAGGACGTCTGGCTCTGCTCCTACATTTTTAAGGATAGATTCAGAGAATATTTTAAATAAATTTATCAATTTCCAAACCAGTGAGCTCTGCATTTGGCCTGGCTGATGTGTGTGTCTCTGTCTCTCTCTTTCTCAAGTATACATTTTCAACTCAGGTTTAATCAGACGCTAGGATGAAGCATGCATCATATATCACAGTATGACAGGACAGCACTATATCACAGAGGAAGGTTTATGGTGACAAAAGAAAAGGGGAACAACAGAGTATTAGATTTAAAAAAAAAAAAACATTCTGGAAAAGCTCAAGAAAAGAGAAAAGACAGAAATGACAGGACAAACATGTTTTCAACCTCATTCAAAAAAATATCATGGGAAAATAAACCTGTTCCTGTGTGTAAATCCACAGAACATATTGTACTTTCACTTTAATTACTGGAGTTACTGAAGACAACTTGACAAACAATACATTTGCACACAAATGTCTCATTTAGGAAATAGGAGGCATCTAGGGAGATCCTGTCTGAAGCTTCCGCATTAATCAAAGCCATCTGTTCACATTGCAAGCTTTATTGAAACCCAGCCATTGCAGTCTGGTTTATCCTTCTCCAGATGAACAATTGCCTTGCCTAAAGCCTGCTGTGAAGAGTGTTTTAAGATGGAGAGATAGCAAAATGCTTGTAGTGCATCTAAGTTTTTTTTAAATAGCTCATCTTTTGTGAAAAATAGAACTCAATCTCTGTGTCTAAAAACAAATCAGTTAAAACACCTTTCACCATGAACCTCTTCAATTTAATTGATTTCTGTGTAGCTTTTATGAGAGGATGTTTTAACACCTCCCATTCCTCTCTTTCATTAATCATGAAAAGTGATCTACTGGTACTCAGAACCTGGCTCAAAGTGCCTTGCCCTCAAACATTTATGAGGGATATGTCAGGAAGCCACAAGCAGGGACCTTTTCCACCCTGTGGCCCCTTCTACAGAAATGTTATTTTCTGCAGTAGAAAGTTATGATGACTTTCATAAGAGCACATTTGACAGGAGAAGCACTAATGATCATCTCCCTCTGGAGGATAACGGTGGCCAAATGAATATTGTTATGTGTGTGTCACATCTATCCACATTAATAAATCCACATGACTGTCTTTTTGCTGTCAGTGAAGCCTGCTGTCCCCCAGAGAGAGGAAGCCAACTTGACTTTTCCATCCATCCCATGAATTTCTTTTTCAACATACAGTCTGCACTGCAAAAATGTCAGTGTTAACAAATTCAGTCCTGTGCTGAGTCTTAAAAGCCCTCTTTTCTTAAAGCAAGATTGACATACCCAAATTCAGAGATATAGCTCTGCAATATTTAACTTGATTCCGGAGCATTTTTCATCTACTTTGAGAAATTTTGAAAAACCTCACTTCATCAAAATATGCCACTTTATTCCCAAAAACTTCATTTGCCAGGAGATCTGTAATTATCTCCATTTTTTCCACTCATTTTTATTTAAACAGGACATTAGAGAATGTATTGATCAGAGCCCTGGATGTCCAGCTTAAAATCACTGCATTCAAACTGTCAAACTGTCAGTGCTGCAGGTTGTTATAAATATTGGACCCTGGTGAGGCTGCTACCCAACTTACTGCCTGGCTCCTGAATCCCCATCATAAGATCCTCTGCTTCAGGGCCCACTAGGCTGATATTGCCTTTGAGACAGTCATAACTGTAGGCACTGCTCCAGTCTCATGTCATGCCCTGCAACTGAGTCTAAGTTGTCAAAAGTAAATGAGCCAGACAGGTGACATGGCCTCAAGCAAGACAAATAATCAGACACAGCTGGTAGTTGCAGCACAGTAAACTACCTGCAATTCAATCGAAATATGGAGTTGTAGCTATTTATGTTTGTGTGACCTAAAACAGAACGGTCATTTCACTTTTCACTTTTCCAATGCAAATTAGGTACAAGAGTTTTTATTTTATAACCACTTGTGTTTTTTGTTTTTTGTTTTTTTGTTGTTTTTTTTTTCAGCTACTCCTTAATTTCAAGATCAATTGAACAAATTGCATGGTTTTGGCAAAACAGGAGTCTCTCTGATGTGATAATTCTAATGTCTGTTAACTATCTGAGCTGCTATCAGATCTATTAGATCATCAGAATGAGCTTCAACAATAACAACATTCAAGAAGAACACCCATATGGAATATTTGTTATAATAGTCTGCCTAATAAGCTACAGGATGCTTGTCTGGATTGCTTTTGAGCGTAATTACACAGAGATAGCATGGCAAACCTGCAAATTCAGAGACAGAGGAATCAGTTAATGGTGTTTACATAGTTCTATATTAGTTTATTCATTTATTCAGCTCATGTTTGTAACTCAGTCTTTTACTCATGGTGGAGTTTCCTCCAGCTTCCTTGCTTTCTCATTCAGGTTGATTACATGTAGGAAAGCGTAACTGCTAGTGACTGGAAAAAAGTTAATTGCTTTCTTTAATTATCTATTCCTGACACAATAATAAATGCTATCCACATGAGGGCAGTGTGTGTGTGTGCGCATGCGTGTTATTATGAACACCTAATCTGACTCATCAGTTAGAAGCACACTAAGTGGTGTGAAGTGTTAGTTAGCCTTGGAGAAACAAGTTTGTGCCTGCAGCAAAAGGACTCCAGTTTAGATAGATGTGTGTGTGCCCTACTCATACATCATACTGTTTGCATATTATAAGGCTAGTTTCCATTGGTACAGTATGTAAATGTTGGGAACACAAACAATATAGGCCATATAATGTCCAACTGTAGTTAATTGCTAAATCTCTCACACAGCACACAGATACTGGGTTCAAAACCAGTAAAACTTTAATAGAAGAATTGTGGGAATAAAAAAAAAGCAAAACAAATGCATGAAAAGGCCTTTCAGGAAAGGCATTCATCTACACTACAGACTGAGATTTGTCCACCCTTCGGTCATCCTCTGAGTAACGTCGGAACGTTTCTCCCAGCAACGGCTCCAGACCCTCGGCCGAGCGGTAGGAATGGGCCCGCGTAGCACATGCAATGACACCGCCCACCACTCCCACAACCAGCACTGCAGCAACAATCGCTATGGTGATGATCTCAGACAAGGTGTAGGCATGGGCTGTGGACAAGGTCAGCAGAGGTCATCATGGTGCCTAGGTGTGTGTTTGTGTGCATGTGGGTGTGTAGTGATACTCACTTGGCCACTGGACCTCATAGGAGTATCCCAGGTTATCTGGGGCAGAAACGAACATCTCAGCATTGGTGACAGGAGGCCAAAAAGGAACCATGTTGAACAGGCGGTTGTGACCAATAGGAGCATCCTCCTCAGGGTACACTACCTCACCTGGATGGAAGCAGACAAAAAACAGGTGTGTTTATCTAATCATCCATGAGAATGTGCATGTGTGGTTGCAACATATGTCTCTTTATTTGCATGTGTATAAGTGTGTGTGTGTGTGTATGTGTGTGTGTGTGTGTGTGTGTGTGTGTGTGTGTGTTGTACCTGGGATGTGCCTGCGGAGCCATTCGTCAAAGATTGCATCAGTAAAAGTGTGCAGCAGGACAAAGATGGGATCATTAGGGGAGAGGTGAGTCTGTCCACCTGTCCCATTCAGGAAAAGGTGGGCCAGGTTGTGGAGGCTGCGGATCACAGGGTCGTACAGCCCCTGGGGGGCGCTATAGCCTAGAAAATGAGGAACAACAAAGCCATTTAATAACAACACTGATTTACCAAAATTAGGAACAACAAATGCTGTGTTGAAACTAACCATATGTGCCTGTGGGTGGAAGAGTGTGCGTGTGTGTGTGTGTGTGTGTGTCTTTTTTCGATTTGGATTTGTATCTTTGTAGTCACACAGTGCTTCAGCAGCTCTGTACTCTGAGCTGATTTGAATCGAAAAATCTTCCTTTGATGATGGGTGGATCTGGCCCGATGCCTAACTGTGCACCTTCAATGGTGTTCCTGAAGCTCTCAGAGGAGGTGGAATAGTGAGGAGGAGTGTCGAAGGTGTTGAGTTCCAGGCAGTCCAACACATCCTGGGACTCTGGCAACCTCTGCACCATGGGTCGCGCCACGTTGCCCCCTGGGTTCCTCCTTATGGGACTGGTCTCTGTACCTGGGATTTAAAGACAGAATCCGAGATCAGATCTGGCTAACTAAAGTGATCACCTAACTAAAATAAAATATAATCACTTCTACACTTTTCTTAAGCTGGAGAGGAGTTATAGTGGTGTGCATGACACTCAGGATAGATTTCAGACTCAAGCCAGTAGTCACAGCAGAAACGAAAAGGAAAATGATGAGAAATCCTGTCTTTGATTTAACTATTTTTAAGTGACTGAATGAGACTAGATCATTTGTGTTCATTCTTAAAAATGACTGGATGACAGTTTTATTTTCTGTAATTATACTCAAAAAGGCAACAGTAGTGAATGGGAGACAACTGAGCAAGAAACTGACATTTTCCTCTTTCTCTCTTCTCTCCCCCCCCCGNCACACTTAAACACACATGTATGCCCATGAACACATAAACAGTAGGCTACATAACTGAGTTGTCTGTATGCTTGAAGATTATTCCCACAGATCAAAGTAACCAGTGGACTGTTCAACTCCGACATGCACAAATGAGACAAACCCCCTCGCCCATTTAAGGAGATCTTGCTTGTCGATGCAGGAAATAGCATGCCTGTCATACCTCTCTAAGAGGATTAATGAGAGATCACTCACACTTTGGCCACTCACATGCTCCATCTATTATCAAGCATTCCCTCGTTTTTCCATTTTTCTCGGAAATGCTCAATAAGGAACCCATTCACTGAACGTACAGTTAGATTAGGGTTTCAATCTGGTACCTGTGGAAGATCAAATACCTAAATAATAAATTGTATCACCTAAATATCGTATATAGCTGAGTATAAGCTGAGTTTTGTTTTTTGTTTTTTTTGTTTGTTTTTTTTTTGTTTATTTGTTTTTTAACCAAATTTCACAACACAAACTGGGGAGTCGGCTTATACACGAGTAATTCAAATTGGATCCCAGAGAACAAAATTTCCAGGGGTAGAAATACTACCCATTACCACTACCCATGGAAAATAGTTTAAATCATGCAATGATGTATTTCCTGACTAAACATCTTATTTGGCACATTTTGCAGTGGCCAGTAAGCCGTGATCCGTCAGTTACGGTAATCAGCTACTGAAATAAATATATTTACCGGTACGTGCATTATTTTCAGAAAATCACAGGAATACTATGACAATACCCAGAAAAACAAGTAATTTGCTAAATAAATAAATTGATGGAACAACATCAGGGGTCATCTTATATGTGGGTTGCTTTAAAAATCTAAATTTGCAGATCGAAATCGGGGGGTTCAGCTTATAGTTGAGATCGGCTTATAGTCGAGTATATACAGTACTTAAAACAACCACATTCTGGTGACATTGAAGTTGAGGCCATTAGAAATTAAGCAAAAAGCGCTTTATGGTGCAGTGTTTTGGATGTGCAGAATGACTCAGAAGACACTATTTAACTCATGGAGTAACAAACTGTAGTAATAGAAAGCAATATCAAATGCAGCACAACAGCTGTGAGCTATTATTTATAGCAGCTTATGTTCTGCATGCTCTCTTTATGAGTTCTTTGCCCTCTTTTCTGATGCATCTGAGGGAGGGCGCGCTGTATATCAACACTGCCCTCTTGCAGGCAAGAATAGTGTGTGGTTTTTTTTGTGTGTATGTGCGTGTGTGTGTGTGTGTGTCCCCTCACTGTTGCAGATGGTGCCCAAACTGTCGTAGTCATCCACAGTCTCACAGATGACCCTCCACTGGGAGAAGACAGAGTTGGCACTGATTGAGTTCATATCAAACATGCTCCTGGCTCCCAGCAGGTTGTCGGTGCAAATGTCACACTCGCTGCCCCCAGTGGCAAAGTTCCAGTAGGGCAGGGCAAATGTGGGGTCATCCAGCATGTCCTGTGTAGATGAAATAGGAGAAGAATGGACAACTGACTTGTGTTTCAATTTCTTTGCCATTTCATCTACGCAATTTCCTCTCTATGTCTCATTCTCTGCCTCATCTCTCCCTCCCCCACCTCCCTTCTCTTTTACCTCTAACCCTGTCTTTCCTCCCTTCCTAGCCCCCCTTACTCCTCCATAAGATTTTCTACTCTCTGCCCATCTCTCCAAACCCCTCCACTATCCCCTTCTTTCTCCCTTTTTTCTCTAACTCTTTCATCCCCTTCTCTAACTTTCCTCCTCTGACCTGCATGTCTCTCTCCAGTTGAAGCAGATGAAAACGGTGCCAGGTGACAAATCCCGGGCCCTCATGGGAGAAGTCCACACCGCCAAAGCTGGCCTGGCCTGGCCCCAGGTAGGTCTTACTGACTGAATAGTAATGGCTCCAAACAAAGTAGTTGTAAATGGTGATGTTCTCAAATTGCAGTGTGTTGCCATCAGGCCCAAACACCTCCTGGTACCTAAGGATTAGAGGAGCAGCAGTGAATTTTCTCTCCATTCTGGGCGATGCTGCCCTGATTGATTAGAAGTGAGAGATTAGACATGATTGTTGCCACTTTTTCTTTTATTTAAACTACAAATGGGTATATAGCACTTTTTTTCCTCTGGTGTTCTAGGGAATTAAGGTTCTCAGGTGACACTACAGCCAGGAAACCTAAACTTGGCCATTACTCTTAATTGCAGTTGGTTATTTTTGCCTGTTTCATATAGTTGTTTTTAAAGTTTTAAACACTCTATATACACACCACGGAAACATAACAATAGAGCAAATTGAAGAAGGTGTTAACACCTTGGATCACTGAATTTGTTAATCTCAATAAAAACACAAGTCAGAAAAATCATATACTTTTATATACACATTCAACAATGGGGACAATCTGAGGAGATTTTCTCTAAAATGGATAAATGGAGATTAAAAAAACTAATCATAGATTCTTTTTCAGGACACTTTTGTCTTCGAAACAGTGGTAAGATTGCAAATGTATTCCATATTTTAGCTGTGTCAGCTATTGGTCAGCGGTTTGACGACAGCCAGAAAATCTCCTATGTTTGTGTCCTTAAAAGTGAGCAGCCTGTTGACAGCTTTGTAGGCATGTATACAGGGTTTGTGTTGTTTTGTCTTATTTCTGTGCTAGTTAATGTCTTTTTTTAATAGTGAAAAGAAATATTCAGACAGTTTTAATAAAGGCAACTTTAATTCTTGACAATGAGGTCAAAAGAGCTTTTGTTTTTACAGATGAGAAAAATTAATCTGCCTCAATCCTCAGTTGACTTGGAAGCAGGTCACTCACACATGCATGTCATCTTACTTATGCCAGTATATTTCCCTTTACTCCTGCCTTACTGATAATTCCCTCATCTGCAGCTGAAGGAGATCGCATCATTTCAATTTAGCCTTAATTCCCTGATTTGTTTTATTTTATTGTATCTAAATCAAATCCATATGATTGAAATAACCTAATGCTGCACATATAGGTACCGTCTTGTACAGATGACCAGGTCAGGGTGGACAGTCCTCTTAGCTTGGTCCAGGGAATTCACAAATGCCTGTTTCCCAGCAGTACTCATCGTCATCACATTCCTCCGTACTAGAGAGAGGTGGAACAGAGGAAGAAAGGGAGGGAAATGAGGTAGGAAAAGAGGAAAGGGCAGGAAGAGAGAGAAAAAGTGGGTGGATGGGGGTGCAGGAGGAACAAATTAAAATTTAACAGGGACATTTCCTTTCCCTATGAATAAATGGTGCCTCCATTCCCTTGGTAGATGAGTTTTCCAATGTGTGTCAGGTCTGCTGAAATCTTAAAGCATACAGAAGAGATAGACACTATGTCGAATTGAAGTTGAAGTTTTTAGGTTGTGACACATCCTTCCTCTTACCCACAGAGATCCTCTGATCACAGTTTGGCCCAGTCAACCCGTGTCGACATCGCCCACAGTTGTATCCACTGAAATTCCCATTACACTGGCATGTGCGGTTGAAAAATCTCAGCGGCCACCTCTCTCTGTCATCTCGCCCAGCTTAAGGGTATTGAGGTCTGTGGCGCCGGTTGTCAGCACTGATGGTCACACACTGGCCTCTTCCTGTGCTAGAGCCACACTCGTCCCCCGCTACCCCTGCAGGTGATGGGCAGCACTGGCCACTCCGCAGCCCCTCAGGTGTGACACACTCTCTGGGAAACTGGGCGAGTGTTAGGGTGACACACAGGGTCACCACCAAGAGACTTGCTCGCCACATGCTACCAAAATTCAGAGAGAAAGGAGGTGAAAGGAGAGGGAGAATGTTGTATATGCGAGGTGGATCACACACACACACACACACACACACACACACACACACACACACACACACACACGTACACTCACACACATTTCATTTCAGCACCAAGAGCAGCTCATTTTGTGTTTCTTGTTAAAAGCCAATTGTCTCTAACGTTAGTTGGAAACTCCATTTCATACATATCCCTGCCGGCATTACCAGTTATTATTCATAATTCACAAAGCCATTAGCTTTCAGCTTTTAAAAGTTCTAATATGCTTCCACAGTAGATGGTAAGAGGTGATTTTCTTGAATCTTAGATTTGTCTTTTGAAGGTTGTTAATTAGGATAATAGAGTAGGAGCAATTATTTTACAGCAAAACAGGAATAACAACCCCTCAAAAAAGTTACCAGCTGAAAATGATGTGGAAAAAATGATCTTGCAAATTGCAAAAATTCTGTATATTATAAATGTGTAAATGCATAATCAACCATACAGTGCATAGACAACCACAGTATTGCAATTCTGAATGTTATTTATTTATTTATAAATATATAAACAGTGCTGGAGCTATAATTCAGACTCAAAAATGATAAAAGTTTATTATATTCAGTATAATTGTTGTTTCTTGACTTACCTTTGACTGTGCATGCTGCTCCTCTCTGTATGCAGAACTGTAGCCCCCCCAAGGGCAGCCTGTTTCTTTCTCCTGGCTTAAATAGCTACCAACCGCATGATCAGGCCTTTCCTGCTTGAGCTACTTGTAGAGCACAGCACACACCCACACATACTCACACACACACACACACACACACACACACACACACACACACACACACACACACACACGCACACGCACACACACACACACACAGAGTACACTTTAATGTTCAAACGCTTTTTCAAATGCTCAATCACATCCCTCGTGATTTTAACCCAAAAGTCAGTCCTAACCCTGTGTGTGTGCATGCATGTGTGTGCTCAGCCACACAATAAGTGATTCAACTGTGAAACAACACAAAATCCGAATTCATAATTGAGTAAATTTACTTTTTCTTTTTGAGTCGTACAAGGATAAAGTCACACAGTCCAACATTATAATTTTAATTCTGTATACTGCTCAAATCACAAATGATACAAAGATCAGGAATTGTGTTGAATAAAAATCAATTCCAAACAATTCTATGCCAGTTTTGTGAATAAAAGACATTGAAATACAGAATAAACAGGATACTTTGTCATGTCCTCAGCCTCTCAACACTGGTTTCAACAGCTCTGTACAGCAAGTCAGTATTATTATGAAAAACATTCCTCAACAGTTTAAGTCAAGCCTAAAGACCTTACAGACATCAACTAAGTCCACATTTGATCCCATTTATACACACATACAAACTCACACCCCCACACACACACTGTTCACCTATTCACACGTGTGCTCACCTGTTAACGCACACTCCTATTTTCACACAACCACATATGCCAAAAATGTTATCTATTATATATATTTTTTCAGTGAGATTTGAAATCTCACTGAAAAAATTCACTGAGATACACAAATACACATACAGTCACACATCATATACAAAGGTGTTACATATACACTAGTTATTACAGTCAGAATCAAAGGCAGTTTGGGGTGGGTTTGAGACAGGAAGGAATTTAAAGTGACCCTCTAGGTGTCTGGGTCAGGTGGGACTGGGCGGAGGGGTGGAGAGTGGCTTATTGGGGTCCATTTAGGGTAACAGGCAAACTGTTGGACCCCCTAAAAAATGGAAGGCCTGTCTTGTGAGGAGTCTGCTCCTGGTCCAGTCTTGGCTGACTCCTCTGAGGGGCTGGCGGGGAGCTCTGACATGGCTGTAGNAAATGGAAGGCCTGTCTTGTGAGGAGTCTGGTCCTGGTCCAGTCTTGGCTGACTCCTCTGAGGGGCTGGCGGGGAGCTCTGACATGGCTGTAGCTTGCTGCTGTTCATGCTGCTCTTTGTCTTGAGCCAGGGTGGAAGCCGCATCAGATGGGTCAAGTTCTGATATCCTGGTACAGAGAACAATAATGCAGGTGGCAGGCGTTTAAAAGTTGTAATGAAAGAAACAGAAAAGGAAAAGATTTGGCTGTTTGATAGTAGTAATATAATCACTATTTGATAGAAATTGTGTCAAATCTGCTTTCCTTTACACAACAACAAAGGCAGTTTGCTGTGCTTATAAAAGAAGATGGAAAAAAATATCAAATGTGTGCATGAAAAACAAGTAAGCAGCAAGAAAATTAATTAAAAATATCTTCACCAGTTGCAACAGGTGACTTTTTTCATTCAGTTTTCCAGTCTTCTTTTTTTTTTTTTTTTTTTNTTTTTTTTTTTTTTTTTGCTTTTGAAAAAAAAAATCTGCCCTCCATGATAAATGCACTAAACATGGAAGAATGATCCAGCGTCATCCAAACTCAAGCAGACTAAATTGTGGAGATATTAGTCCTGATGGTGTTGCTATAGCAACGACCTGAATTTTGTCACTTATACCTTTATAACATTAGAAAAAAAAAAGCTATATGGGAATAAATTGTTTGTTTAGCAAATGTCAAAACTTTTAACAGCCTGGTTAAATGGCATCCACACTAGATGGAGAAGCTTGAAAGTAATGGTTGGAGGAGATGCATTTGGAGAAAATGCATGCGATGCATCCAGATAAAAAGACGCCACATAACATTACTAATTGCGTGTGATGGTGTGTCGGAGGAAGTGAAAGACACCGTGTGAGACTTTTAGCAAGCATTTCCTTCAAATGTATCCACAGCACAATCTTAAATGTGTTCTATTAATCACACATGAACTTTTGTAAGATCAACCATTCAAGGGCTGAGAGAGTGAGTCAAGAACATTCTCTCCAGGCCCAGAATACCCAGAATGCAGTGTGCTCTGCAATTATCTTTGATGTGTGCAACACACCAAGAGATATGTAAATTAATAAAACAATATTGGCAGGATTTAGACTATTTTATGCCTCACATTAAAGCGAGGCAGAAAATAGTAGACATGACTACAGTTTGTAAAGAAAATGTAACATGGGCTTACTGCTTGCTGGGACTTGCTGTATGTAACTAGGCGGTTACATACTAGGTAGGTGGTTACATACTAGCTAGGTGGTATGTAGCTAGGTGGTTCCCATACGTTGCAAGGGCGATTGCTATGGTGTTGCGGCAGTTGCTATAGGGTTTTGGGTGGTTGCTATGGTGTTCTGGTATGGTGTTTGGGTTGGTTGCTAGTGCAATTACTATGGTGTTTTAAGTGGTTGCCGCAGTTGCTCAGGTGGTTTGTATGGTGTTTGGGTTGGTTGCTTGGATGGTTGTTATGGTGTTTGAGGTGGTTGCTACAGTGTTCTGATTGGTTGTAAGGGCAGTTGCCTTGGTGTGCTGTGCAGATGCACAAAGTTAAATATTATTTGGAACAGACTATATGATGTATCGATTTTGCAAACAGCATTATTACTTTGGCATTAATCATCTATTTACCTGTTGATTGAGAATCCCAATCAGTTTGATTCACCTTGATCAGGTGTGTTACATGTACATCTTGTCAGAAAGACATCAAACTACCCTCACACCATAGAGGAAGAATTTAGCCTCTATAGCTTATATAAGGTAATTTACATCATTTGATTTACATAAGGTTTTCCTCATGTCATACACGTCACCACACAGGTATCTAAAGTAAAGAAAATAGCATTTGTTGCTGAGATGATATTGTAAGATTATATTTAGAAAGTGACTTTTGTTGCATGTTGCTCACTTGCTCCAATGACAACTGGATTATCTGCTGCTGTAAAGTATTTTAACAAGGACGTATTACAAGAAGATTGTCTGCTGGTGAATAATTCAGTGTCGCTTTGTAATCGTCTGTGCTTGTCACATGTTATGTCTCTCTTTGTATCTTTCACACTTTCATTTTCACAAGCAACAGACATACACTCACAAAGCCACATACACGCACAAATTTGCGTTTGTATAAAAAGCCTCACTCCATTCCTCGGCTTCTGTCTTGCTCACACTTTGTCACACACACAAGCGCACACTCATCCTCCCACACACAGACACACATTTTCTCTGTGGCTTACGGTTGATCCTGCTAGTCTGATTAGGATAATAGTGGTATTATCCAGTAATGCTTAGGGTTCACGGACTCACACTCTCATGTGACCCAGTGGGCAGCCCCCTGAGTACATGGTAGCTTACACAACAGCCAGGAGGGAATCAGCTGAGAAACACACTACTGACGGTTCATAACCCCCCCTAATGTGATAGAACATTGACTGTTTTCAGGTCAGCTCATCACATTTAGTCTGCTGACAAATGGTAAGTTTGACTTCCTGCTGAGATTAATGACAAGCAGACTGGCAGAAATCAGGTTGGTAGCACCAGAAAATAAGACTGAGAGACAGATGGAGGGAGAGCTCAGCACAGAGGTCCCTGAGCTTAGGAAGTTTAAGTAAGCCCTAAATACCATTATTTGCACAATGTGGATTTTAGTTTTAAAATGGTTTATGTCTCGATGTGTCTACAACAGCAGGTACAGCTGCACAATCCAATGTAATAGCCATGCAGAGAGGTGTTAATTTGATTGTATGACCATTTCTGAGGCTATATTTTGTGATGGTTGGTGTATTTTGGCACAGTAGAAACCTCACAAAGATAGAGTATACTGTACTCTTGTATTGTACTGCAACAGACTGTGCAGAGCAATTATTTAAGTAACAATTGTGTTTATCTGTAACATGGCAATATCTTGAAATGTGAACATACGGTTGAGTGTCCCCATTCCCTGCAGGAAGAGTGTCATCACTGCAGTCACCTCCTGTAGTTGCCTCTGGTTCAACACAACCTTCCTCACATGCCCGCTGAAGGGCTGAGGAGCTACACACACACACACACACACACACACACACACACACATATAGTTATTTATCATGCACCACAATAATAATTACATTCGAACATTTTTGCAAAGTTGGACATACCAGCAACACAGCCCAATTTACACGCACACACACAAAATCTCTTTATCAGACATTACCATTCTTGCTTACCTCTGCCTTTCTACAAATTAACTGCATGCAGCAGTGGGTGATGTGAAAAAATAAAACAATATAAAAACTAGGACAGCATATTAGTAATGAAAGGCCATCTATTTCTGCAAAGAGAAAAATACCAGAAAAAAATGGTAAAGTCTGAGTACACTCTCCTCATTTCATCATCTATCATAGCAGAAAAGCAGTCACAGGTTTGCAGTGCTTTTTGTTAAGTCACGACTGTAATCACTACTACTGCTACAGTTAGCAATTAGCTGGCTTAGTTCAACTGGAGAATAATCATAGTGATGTGGTGTCATGGTGTGATAGTGTGGTGTGAATGTAGACTGTGTATTCTTTTGTTTTCCTGATATAAAGTATGGAAGGAGAAGAGGTGGTGTTTTCTAAAGTCTGGGTCAGAACCCAGAATTCATGCAATAGAAATTCCATTTTTGTGTAAGGGTGTTGGAGTAGCATGCAGCCACAGGCTTTTCAGTTTATAGCAATGGATGGAAAGATATTTTACAGGAAATTACACTTAGCAGTGTTATTATAATTACAGCACATTAGGACTAATCTTTCAATTAGGTGCTATGTACCTGCTAGCTTTGTTACGACATTTGAGGATGTAGATGATGATGACAACAGTCTCCAAAACCAAAAAGGCTGCAGCAGAAATGGCCCCAATCTTCCAAGCTTCCAGACCCAGCTCAGCGGTCTCTAAACAGGGAGAAGGGAAAGGAAAAATAAAGGTTTTAGAGGTGAATATACTGTACCTTACAAATCTGAAACAAGTGATCTCATCCACTAGGCTTTACTGTGATTGGATCAACTGTCTCCCAAATGCACATGGGACTCACTCCATCTATTTCCATCCCATCTATTTTGAGCTGTCAACTAAAATTCTCCCTTGCCATTCTGCACAGTCTCCAACCAAAGAATTTTGCAAAGAAAAATGAAAAGGAAAAAGACACAGACAAGACTCACTGCAAACAATTGACCAATATATTGTATACATACAAGTAGGAATATATAAAATAGGATTTTAGGAAAATACCAATGAAAACACGTAGATTTAGATTTCAGCCTTGAGCTTGAAGCAGCTAACATTACCTGCTCTGAGCACCCCGAGGGTCCTTACAAAGGATGAGTACAGCATTTCTCTCAAGGTAAGTACATGGGGACCTGACCATGTAATGTCTTGTAATTCAAAAGTAAATCAGTCTGAAGGCTATCGGGGAGCCAGTGAAGAGTGGCTTTGTGTCATGCACAGGCTAACATTAAGCCTGGGGTTTTATTATGCATATCTATAATTTTTCATTGAGTTATAGCACCCTTGTCTTTTGCTACCATTCCACCCAGTATCTGAAATCTTTTCATGGCCATGAATTAACTGGTCAAACTCTATGGTTAAGTTCACACACCATGTGCCACTGCTTATTCAAATGGAACATCAACTTGTCTATCTACATATTTTGTTATAAAACAGCATATGTTCTTTGGAAACAAAGAGGCCAACCAGTTTTATGTGCAGTAAAATCCAAGGAATCTTACAGAGGTTTTGAAAGTAAAGAAACTCATCACAGGAATGGAATGATTCTCCAAGCACCCTTGAGTGAGGAAAGGCATTTTTATTGAAATGTCTGATTAAATAAAGACTTTAAATATAGTTTTACTCCTTGCTCTAATTTAGAGTGCCCAAAAATGACAGAAAACTAGGGACACAACTGAATTTTTATCAACGCCAGAAGGAACATGTGGGCTCAGAGACAGGATTAGTAAAAATATACCATCGTATTGTCTTTTATTTTTGTTATGCTATGTGACTTGCTTTTCCATTTTACCTGTGGCTCCAGTTAAGTCTTCCACAAGCTCGTTAGTTTCCCCTGGTTCCTCCCCTTCTGACTGAGGGGGCATGGCTAGACCATCCTTCACGAAATTATCCAGCACAGGCTCGGTCTCAGCAGGGTCATGGGACTGAAGGTCATTGGTTGCCGTGATAATCTCATTGGCATGGTTGGATTGCTCTTCGCCAAGGCTGTTTCTTTCTGCCTCATCTCCACCTAGTGTTGGGCCTTGGGTAGGAGCCTGGTTCACAGTGACATCCTCTATGGAGGCTTCATTCTCACCTGCAGGACCATCTCCAGGCTCTGGGGCAGGGATCACCAGCACCTCTAGAAAAGGGGTTTGGTATGTGACACACATGTGAAAATGAAGCCAAGAGGCCAAGGTTTAGGGTTTGTTGAGTGGACTTACGGAATGTGGGATAATGTATAGATGTGTTGCATTTGAGAGGGGGTCTTCATTTCTATGTGTGTGTAGGCCAGAGTAACCATAATTTAATATCTTTGTAGTGTAAAATGTGAATAAAACATATAATTCTTTGCATATGTGTGCCTTCCAACTAAAGATTGCTCTGAATTTTATTTTTTCAGGAGTTGGGCCATTGACCAATAATATCATAAACTGCATAAAGCAGATTATAATCATTGTTTAAAAGCTTTCTTTAAGAGGTTAAAGATGTAAAGAATGTAAGCTCAACCTAAGCTGTTTTATCCATTATGAGCAGGGCTTGACATATTCAAAATTTCATATTGTTATTAAATAAGGATCTTATAAAATGGGAGATATGTTGACTAGAAAATCTGGGTTTGGATTTGAGTCTTAGAAATTGATTGATTCAAGGGTGCGTGGTGCCACTTTTGGAACACTGATGACTAAATTTGATTTCTTTATGTTTAACGTTCATGTGTAGTACATTGTCATTGATAAATACATTTTATTTTCTCAGTTCTATGCAGTGGAACTGTTGTTTACATCTCACCTTGCTCCACTGTTTCGCTGCCATGTTGCTCCAAAGCGATCTGTTCCTCTGCTGCATTAGACAATTGTTGATCAACTGCCTCATTCACTAATGCCACTGATTCCTCCTCCATCACAATCTGTTCAGCTCCTTCACCCACAGCAGCTTCTGCATCGACTTCTTCTATCTCTTCATCAACTCCACCCTCTATCACTAAAGGGCCTTGTTCCTCCTCTGCTTCTGCTCCTTCATACTCTGTCACTATTTCTTGCTCATCCACCTCCTCTACTGGCTCTCCTACCACAGATTGCGTAGTCTCTAGCTCCTCATAATCATCAGAAGGTGGTTGAGATACAGTGACCACACCTTCCTCTTCATCTACCTGAGTTTCTACCTCCAGAGCATCTCCTTTGCCATGTACATCTCCTATCTGCTCCACCTGAGCCTCCTCCAGGCTATTGTCAGGATCTAACAGAGTCTCTTGGTCAGATTCTGTCACTTCTACAACTTCATCAACAGCTGGAGTTTCCTCTGCCTCCTGTATTTCTGTTGTGATTGCTTCTTCTGAGAGCATGTCTTGCCCATCATTTCCCTCCACCCCTGCTTCCTCCACTGGCACCACTCCTCCTATCTCTTCTAGACTAGCTACAGCTTCCTCCGCAACCTCCTGACTGATTTCAACATCTACACCAGTGGCTTCTTCTCCTTCTGAGGCTTCCATACCTGCAGTGGCCTCCTCCACCTCCTCCTCTCCAACTCCCTTCCCTTCTTCAAATGCATCCACCTCTCCTCTAATCTTCTCTACTACCTCCTGGTCCTCTGCACCACCAGTATCTCCTCCTATCCCTGTCTCCTCTGTTGCCTGCTCCAACAACCTTACGTCTGCTTCTGTGCCATCTTCCCGCTCATCACCTCCCTTTTCTGCTCCCAATCCATCCTCCTCAGCTGTGTTTTCATCCACTTCAGCTTCACTCCCTCCTTCCGCCTGCCCCAAAGCTGCCTCCACCACCCTTTCCAGGAGCTCCTTCAGCACTTCCTCTGCCGCACGACTGTCCACTTGCTCTGTGGCCTCCTGCACAGCCTGCTGAACTTCCTTCAGGCTAGGAGGAGCCACTGCTGGTACCACCTCTGGTTCCTGGGGTAAGACCTGTCCATCTTGGAGGGTGACCACCGTGGAGGATATGGAGGGAGACAGACCTAAGAAGATAGTATCAAACACATTTGTTGTATGTTTGCAGTCCTAAACACACTGGAGATTATATGATCAACTGGGATATCTTATTGTTTTTTGAAAAGTGTATGTGATTTCAAAAACAACTCTTTAAGAACAACTTTAAGCATATCATCAGATCACATCCAAAGTGTTTACCCTTCATGCATTCATTCATTGCATCAATCATTTGTCATATATTAATTTATATATACATTTATTCTTTCATTTATTCATTCATTCAAAATACAAATATATCAAAAACAAAAATGTTTTCATAATGATCCAAGATGCCACCGTACCTTCAGATGTGCAATATTGTATCAATAAAATCACCATCAATCCTTTTAAAATGCAGTACTCCATCTTGTTGGGGAAAAATGTCAAAGAAAATATACTCCAAATATCTTCCAGGCTTTCCCAGAAAAAACACACTCTTTATACTTCCTTTAGTTCCTTCAGTCCTGCTCAAGTGTCAAGTCTGTGTGCACAAGCACACAGAGCCATATATCAAGTGTGTAAATGTCTGGGTGGTTGGACAGTAAATTGGGCCTGGGCAGGGAGGGTGATGTTAGCAGGTGACGCTATAATGACGGAGGATGAAAAAACGAACAGCGCCATGTTAAATATTGCCACCCTGAGGTATGCTGTGGCACCAGGTGTCTCTGTGGGAGCAGGAGGGGGAAAGTAGCACTTCACCGTTAAATGCTTGTGAAAGTCTTACAACGGCTGTGGTGAAGGTTGGACGGCATGTCACACACACACAGTGAACTCTGGGGGAGCAATTATAGGTGGACTGTGAGTTTGGGGTGTGAGTGATGTTACCATTAGACCTTGATGTAGAGCTAGAGACACTAGATCTGAGTGTACACAGAAATGTTGAATACTTCATTACTTCATATGATGATATCAGAATACACCTCAGAAAAACATGGTATGATTGGTTCAGTGTTTCACACAGATTATCTAAAATACTTTCCTTTGTGTGTGAGAATACAAACAGGTATGACTTTTCTATGTCACCCAATTCTACGTCACCAGTCTTGTGCAGATAGCTTGGATTGGAAAGGCAAGATGATGCCTCATGGTTAGGTTATCTAACAAAGATGTCTGTGTCTATTGTATTACATAACACAAAGAATGTTTATGTTCCGTGGATGTCTAGCGTATTCCTGTTTAGTCTCACAATCCTATGGTTAGTGTAGGAATGTTTGGAAATTGGAAGTAGGTGTTACATTAATTGGAATCTATCTGCAAATGTACACTGTCAGACACAGTATATTGTTAGAGGCATCTAAAATCCCCAGTTGAGTTTTTGTGCAACATTTTATTGATATTCACATCCAGGTTAGCATTGCTGAGACTTCCCAGGTGGATATAAAAAGCATTTGGTCAGGAGTGTTTAAATTAGCTCTGCGGGTACAGGCAGGTACCAGATTGAACATTTGATGTCCAATCTGTTAATAAAACATGCAAAGAGACCTAAACTGCATCTGAAAAGTGCACTTATAATTGGCAGTATTGTCTGCACAGCAACAGGAATGAAGAAGTGATGTTATTGAACTAACTTAGCCCTGTAACCCACACGGAGTTGAGATGGGGGTGTTTAAAGAGGAAGAGAAGCAGTTTTTGTAGATCACCAGGTGTCCAGTTTTACAGTGGTATTTGACATAACTGGTACATATTGAATAAGGATTATGTTTGAAGGAATTGTGTAGATCGAAATACTTTGTTAATCCCAAGGGAAATTGAAGAGAGATATGAAACATCAGGAAAGATGAGATGCAATTTCTCAGGCTGGAATCAAACCAGTATATGGTTTATGCTTACCAATAAGTAGACAGCATTTCATCCACTGGACTAGCAAACTTTGTATTTCTGCAGTTTAGTTATTGAGCTTAAAGGACCATACTTGTGATTTTGCATGTTTGAGGCCAATAAATACAACCTGATACATGTTACATTACTGCCAATTGTTTTCCAAAACACGCTACTGGAGTGGTATATTTTAGAATTGTTTTTCCAACTTTCCAGACTGCCATTGGTTTCAATTAATTCCAGTATGCCATAAAAACCAACTTGTAGAGATTTGAAATGTGCTTGAGATAGGTAATCCATCAAAGCGAACAAAATGTCTGTTAAATTTTTGGATGAATTTACTAAATTGAATCTGTCCAACACAGAGCTACACAGAAGAAAATGTATGTTTCCACCATCTCTGGATATACTCCCAGCTGAAGACTGCTTTACAGATAAAATGACCGTGCCCTCTAAAGTTGTGCATGTTTTTTATGTGGATGAATCACCTGAACATTTGATTTTGAAAGATTAGGGAATTTAGCAAAATAACACAAAAATTAAAATACGGTTTTATGTTTTGGAACATGGTTGATAGTAATGTAACATGCATGTGCAAAGTCACAGTATGGTCCTTTTAACACAAGAGAAAATTGTGTTGTTGAAATCCCTCCTTAAGTTTGAGAACAATAAATACTTAAGAAACATTATTATTTGTCATTACTAGACTTGCCAGGTTAAAAAGATACCAAGTCATTATGTGCACCACCATACAACACAAATCGAGTTGTGACAAATTTTCTTTGCAAAATGTTCTGTACCCATTCTGGCAGCTTGAAAAAGGCTTTTGCAGCAAATAAATGGCTCTTTTCATTAATGGCGGAGACTTCTGGAATCGAGGATTGAAAAGGCTGAGCCAGTAAAAGGAACCCAGTTTGAAAGTACTATTTTCTCTTCTTTTTCTTATCAGGAACAGATAAAGACATATATTCCTTTACTGCCCCTGTCAGAAAATGACAGGCCTTAGCTAAATCATACATTATTAGCCTGGAATAACAGGAGCTTTTTCCACTTTTTCAATGAAATCCTCTGATCCTGAACAGAGGCTCCACTGATTCTCAGGCCAAAAACCATCCTGATAAAAAGAACATCCTGTTTAAACTTAAAATCTGTGTCATGGAACCACTAAGACCCCTTCACCCATCATCTTATTTACTTGCTGTCACCTCAGTGGAAACACAGAAGTTCTCTGTGAAGCTTCAAACTAACTAAGGAAATAATAGACTTTTTCATTGTGAGTGTTAGTGTAAGAACATGTCATTGTTATTCTCTGTGCTTTTGTAGCCACAGGAGGTGCTGTAGAACGATCTCTACTTCAATTCGATTTGCTTGACAATTCATCTCACAGTGCTTCTGCATATCAAGAGTCTCTGCTCCCTCTCTCTCAAACAAGCCATAGATAGACACTGAGAACTGACTGCTTCAAAGGAGCGACAATGCATATGTGAAATGCTTTCTTTTGTGTCTTTCTTCTCTGCTTACTTGTTGCGGTCTGTTGAATTCTTTCCTACTCAGTTTTATGATCTCTCTCTCTCTTTCTCTCTCTCTCTCTCTCTCTCTCTCTCTCTCTCCCTCCCTCCCTCCCTGTCGTTCTCTCAGATGTGTCTACAGGAGATTAGGTATGAAAAGGGCTCTAGGTTAATGCAGTCACATGAGCTTCACATTGTGCTTTGTGCTACCAGGCAGAGTTCTACTTCATACTTGGCTTGTGACTTGTGTGTGTGTGTGTGTGTGTGTGTGGGGGGGGGTGGACTTTATGATACACAGACCATACTTTCTTAGAGTATACTGGCCTTCACACACACACACAGTCATCACATGCAAGCCCATGAACATTCAGCGTACACACATACACAAACTGTGCTGAAGTGTATTGTGAAATCTAATTCAAGTGAAGTTTCCCACACAGAAAAATCCAGACTACTATACCTGCTGAGCTCCAATTACGTGTTATCTTATAACTTATAACTTTATTCTGCACAAGTAATAATTTTGACAAAAGATGCCTAAATAAGTGATGCTATGTTTATCAATATTCAATTTTATGTTATAGACCAAAATGATCTTTGTGCCAACACACTCAAACTGAAACTGGTGCATTGTGTATACCACACACCTTGCACCAGTGTGGCTCTGAAGTCAGTCTAAGTTTAGATCTGGGAGGAGCAGCACCCTGTGCGGTGCTGTGAAGCCATAGGAGTTGCTGTCTGTATTTCACATGTCAATGTTGGAATTTCAGACTTTCGCTCTATGAAAAGGGGGAGGTGGAGGTGAGTAAATGACACTAACTACTAACTTGGCCCTGTCGATGGTTGGACTAGTAACCTTACTCTAGTGACTGATCAGTCTACTATAGTGTTTAAGATTTCAGTTTCAATAATCAATAATCAGTTTGTCTAACCTCTCAGAAATCTGTGGTTCTGATCACAGTTAAAAACACCAATCGTTTCCCTACAAAAAACAAAACAAAACAAACAAAAAAAAACAAAACAAAACAGAAAAGGTGTATTCAACTGCTGTAGGAAACTCCAAACCCAAGAAATGATAGTTGGTTGCTGAACAGAATTACATTCAGGGCTTTATTGTCAGACAAAACCAAAGAAGTATTGCACAGAACAAGAGAAAATAGACTTATTTTGGTAAACTGTACTTATTTCTTTTTAACAAAGCAGGCTTGGATGGTTACCAGTTAAGCTACCATTATAACATGTACATAATATGGTAACGATGGTAAATTTGAAGGTCCAATCACAGCAAAAGTTGGAAGAGCAAAATTTCTTCCATTGTGGATCCTCCATTACAGTCCCTTCAAAATTCAAAAAGTTCATGCAAATATGCATATTGTGAATATGAATTGCATTTGGCATTGAATATTGCTGGTGCTTACTCCAACTTACATCACTTCAGTTACTGCAGCTCAAATTCATGAATGAAGAACTGCACAACAGCCTGGTGCCTATTAACTGATGAAATCATTATACAAAGACATCCACATATATTGTTTGTTTAATTCAGTTTATAAGAACATAAATTCTACATTTTGGTCCAACTCACAGGCTGCTACATTTAGGGACTCAATCTTATAACATCAAAGGTTTAGACCTAAAAATAGCTGTATCCTTTAATAAAAACAAGCTCACCCTTCAGTGTTGTTTTACCTTGGCTTCCTCTACATATGTTTTAATTGTTTATATAACTCATTAATCATGCAGTCCTATGCATAATTGACATTCTATCTGACTCTTATGTGTCCCTTAACACACCTTTTTTGTTTACTTGCTGACAGTGTAGCTTTTTAGGGTATCAGCTCCACATAACTTAATTTGTCTAATTACTCTAATTGAGCTCTCTGGCAGAGTGTTTTTTTGTTTCTTGTTTGACATGATTTCTTTCTCTTCCCCATAGCACTTGGTGTTACATACGTTGTATAATACGCAATTTGCTACTTGTCGAGCAATGGCAGGCAGGATTCAAAGGTAAGCCAAGGATTTTAAATGGAACATGGCCTTTCATAAAATAGGCCTGATTATTAAGAATAATAAATGATGATTGAAAGATTGCAACAAAAATGCAGTATTCTCTTTTCTCCAAACTAGCACTTATGTATCTAGAGGTAACTGGGTTATAAGAAGTTGGAGGGTTTAATTGTCTATTTATTGTTTACTTGCACTGATGTGGGATGAAATATCATGAACCCTCTGTAGAAACACTAAAGCTGAGAGGGGAGTGGATAAATTTAGTGTTTAGGGGTTAGATTGGGATTGAATCTCCTTCTGTAGAAAGCACAAGTGTGAGTAAAGAAACAATATTTAACATAGCCTATTAAAATTCACAGAATATGCATTTAAGTTGAAATTTAAAAAAAAACAACTTTACTTTTCCCCTACATTCACTTCATTTGTACCAATTAGCTATATATATATATATATATATATGTATGTATGTATGTATGTATGTATAGTAGTATATAACACAGCATTGTGTTACAACTCAAGATATCAGTTTCCTTTAAACCCAACAACACCCTGAAACAAAGACTTGTCCACCCAAAGACCAGACTCCCAAACACAAGAAGAGTNAACAACACCCTGAAACAAAGACTTGTCCACCCAAAGACCAGACTCCCAAACACAAGAAGAGTGAATAATATATGCCGTCCAGAGTAAGGAGTGTTCAGAGGTCTACACAGGGGAAACCAAACAACAAATCTGTAAGCGGATGGCCCAACACAGGAGAAGTAACACCATGGGACCAGACTAGTGGTTAGTGGTTTTCCTCTACATGTACAACAGAGGGCATTCCTTTGAAGATGATAATGTGCACATTTTGGACAGAGAGGATCGTTGGTTTGAAGGAGACCATTATGTTCATGTAGAGAAATCTTCCCTCAACAGAAATGGAGGTCTCAGATACAATCTACCCATCACTTATAGTGCACTGCTGTCTTCCCTTCCAAAGAAATTTGGAGACAAGTCCTGCACCCAACCAGGGGACCATTAAAATTTAAGTATTGAATTTAATTTGAGTATTGAAATGTATTCATTGTAATTTGAATAATGCATTTTATAACATGCATTATTAAAATTTTTGAAAAATCTATTTATTCTGATCATCTATTTATTTGGAATTGTAAGCTGTGATTTGACCATAGTTACTGGAGGTTTAGCATCCTTCTGTGCATTCATTTCTGACTGACGAAGCCATTTGGATGAATCAGAATTTAATTTAATTTCAGAATTAAAAACTTGATTCCAGAACTAAAAACTTGAATCTGGTTGACTTGACTTGGTTTTCATATACTATGACTGTTTAAGTTATCAGCTATGACTGCAATGTATGGATTAGCGGAATGCAAAAAGTGGGTAAACAAATACTAAAGGATAACCCAACCACAGATGGACGGAGGCTGGAAGGAAGAGAAAAGAGAGCAAGAGGGAGATTAGTAGGGAAGTCATTAAATAAACTTGAGGCTTACATTACCCAGGTAGATAGAATCAACTCATGGCTTATCCAACTCTGCCTATTGGCTGCTGAAGAGGCTGGATCACTCACAGCAGGGACATCACAGCAGCTGGTCTAACAAGGTGTCTCTATCAATGGAGATGAAAGTTTCCTGCTTGGTTGTGAGTGGACTGTTAAACCTGTTCAGGTAGACTCTCCTTAATATGGAGCACCCTCCACAGCTCTGAGTATGACTTATTGTATAGAGTGATGTCCTGTAGTGAAAGGGAAGTGGGTATTCAGGGTAAGACAACCCTCTTGAGCTCACATTTCTTGCTTCCTTAGCCCTTGAAGGGTCAATCTAACAAAAGTCCATTTGAGTTTTCAGAGTAATGGGCACTTGGCACTTATAATGGTTGCAGGATTTCACCAGAGAGGAAGCCAGCATGGGCTCATTAAACTACAGGAACACACTATGGTAAAAAGCTCTTGAGAGTTGAGGTCACGGAGAGAGGTTGAGTGATCTTTAAGCCAGCAGAGGGGGCTATCACCTTTAAATTAATATTTAAATGACATGCTCATTTGGTGACGTGTTCATATTCTTTGATGTGGTTTATTGGGTGTTCACCCCTCTGTGTTTAATCTCAGTATTTCTTATTAGTGGCACTAGGCTGTGTCTCCAAAATGTCCAAAAACTGTAAAATCATAGAAATGGTTTTGTGGTCAAAATATAAAAGCATTTTTTCACTTATATTGTAGAAATATGTGAAATTAACATCAATCATTAAGAATACTTCAGGGGTTTCCACTTCATCTCTCTCTCTCTCTCTCTCTCTCTCTCTCTCTCTCTCTCTCTCTCTGTCTCTCTCTCCCTCACCCCTTGTCTTCTGTCTGTCTGTAGTTCCAGGAAACTTTCAAAAGGATGTTCCCTGAGTATCTAGGACATCATTTTAGGTCACCATTAAAATGATCCTCCAAACTTATAAAACATGCAGAGAAGTTACCTTTTTTTTTTTTTTTTTTTTTTGCATATATGGAGATCTGAGCCTTCCTTGCCAACGCAAACAACAACAACAACATCAACCAGTACCAACAACAGAAATAATGTATGCTCTCATTATTATTCCTATTTAGAGTTCTAATTTATTCGGCCTTAGTGGGGAAGAGCAATTTCAAAGAGAAAGCCACGAAGAGCTTGTTGATAAGACATGAGAGTTAAGTCAAATTACTCACTCTTCCCCTCTGTTTTTCCCTTTCATTTTCTCTCACACATGAAAACACAGGCACATACTCTATACTCACTCATCACTCAGCAGCCCTGCTTCAAGCAGTGACAATTTACAATTAATTAGAGGGAATCCATATTTCCTTGCTTGTTTATGTCTTTGCAAAAGCTCTGTGATCTGCAGCTCAAAGCAAAGGAACGAAGACAGAAGCTCAAACCCTCCCCATCTGCTCCATATGCTTGGAACAGCCTTTATTAGGGAACGATTGACAGCCATATATATAAGCTGCCAAATAAAACACCCCAGTTACTTTCCACCATAAACAGACATCTAACACTGTAAAGAAAGTCCTATAGTAAAACCTGGAGGTTAAGTCATTGCTCATTTTGTTTTCATCTTAAAGGACCATAACACCATTTTGCATGTTTGAGCCTAATATATTCAATTTTCATACACATAAGGTTACTGACAATCATTTCCCAAAGGATTAAACCATATTTCAGCTTTCCTGATATTTTGCAAAACCTCTTAATATTTCAAAATCAAATATTCAAGCAATACAGCCCCTTAAAAAGCAATGTTTTGCCTGCTAATAGTTACACAGCCTTATGAAGTCATGGCCATTTAAATTTTTCCATAAATGCAGGTCTTCTTTTGGGACTATATTCCCCGGTGGAGACATACATTCACTCAACACTTTTTATTGCACTTAAGGGCTAAAATTACAAAAATTTGAAAAAAAAAACAAAAAAAAAAAAAAATNTTCAAGTATCAACAAATTGATTTTAATAGCATACCAGAATGAACTGAAAGCAATGGTGGTCTGGAAGGTAGGAAAAAAAATATTAACTCACCGTTTTAGTAGTATGCTCTGGGAAATGATTGTCAGTAATCTTATGTATGAAAATTGAATATATTAGGCTCAAACATGAAAAATGGATGGTATAGTCCTTTAATTTACTGTGGTTTCGTTTCGCAAGTTGAGTGCATCTGTCAGATCATTTGCATGCATCATGATGCATTATGCATCATAATTCACATTAAGTTATGTTAATGTACCTTTAGTGCTTAAAGGAGCATACTTGTGATCTTGCATATTTGCATACCCAAAAAAAATACAGTCCACATACATGTTATATTACTGTCAACCATTTTCCAAAACATACTACTGGAGCAGTATATTTTAGATTTGTTTTTCCAACCTTCCAGACCTGCCTTTGGTTTCAGTTCATTCCAGTACAGTATAAAAGTCAACTTCAGAGACTTGAAACATGTTTGACATAGGTAGTCCATCACAGCAAACCAAACATCATTCTTTTTTTTTTTTTTTTTTTTTTTTGGTCAAAGTTACTTTAACTGGTCCGACACAGAGATGCACGGAAGAAAAAGTATGTGTCTGCCAGTGAATATAATCCCAGGAGAAGACTGCTTTTACAGAGAAATTAAAAATGGCCATGACTTCTACATTTAGATGTATATGAAAGCAGCCGAAACTTAACTTTTAAGATGGATATATTGCCTCAAAATTTGATTTTACAAGCTTAGGAATTTGGCAAAATGAAAAACACATGAAAAATAATATGGTTTTATGTTTTGGAAAATGGTTGTCAGTAACGTAATGTGTGTGGGGGTGGTATTTATTGGGCTTAAGCATGCAAAATCACCAGTATGGTCCTTTAATGTGAGTGCGTAAGCAATGTACAGAGGCGGTGNGGGGGGGGGGGGGGGTGAGAGAGACAGAGATAGCACATTTGTCCAACTGTTTTCAACCAGTCCTCTCATATGTTCACACTATTGTCTGCCAACATACAACAGAGTTCCTTTCTTTTTCTGTGAGTTTTAAAAAAAACAATGCCTCCCTGGACATTTCTGCTTCTGCCTGTAAATGGAACACTTATATAAGGCACCATTGTGGATTACATAAATATCTCAAACTTATCAATATTTAATCCTCCGTGTGTTTGATGTGTTTGGTAATTGGATATTTATGTTGTGAGCTTCCTCACTGACAACCCTCATGCACGCTGGTATTTGTGCATGTGTGTATGTATAGTATCTACATATAGGATACTGGGTATGTGTTGGTGTGGAAGTGGGTGTATGCATACGTGCATCTAAGTGTGTGGTAGTCTGAGCCCTCCGTAATGTTTTACATGGAAAGTCAAGGGGGGCCACCCAGAGGAGAAAGTTAAGACTGCTTGAGTATGCATTAGTGCATATTACCACATTTATGCGTATGTCTTTTATTTATTTTTTTATTATTATTTTTTTTTACAGTGGGATGGTCAAATGGAGGAGAGAGCCGTGAGATCCTTCTGTCTCACTGTGGAAACTCTCAAGAGCCGAGAGACTTGGTGGTTATGCTTTGATGAAGACAGATAACAAAGACAGGCGGAGAGGAGGAGAGGAGGAGGAGCAGTATGAGTAAGGAACTCCTTTGTGAGAACTTGAGTCTGATAAATGTTTCACAGTTCTGACAGTTACTGTGACAAAAGAACTATCTGTGTCTAGAAAGTAACTGACAAACCGTCCAAAGAGCAACATGGGTATTGTAGTATGGTGACTGAGCCAGGCAGAATTGAGGCAAAAGGAAAATAGAAGGAAGGAAGACTGTACAAAATACATCTAAATGTATGGATGTATGCAAATATAAAGGAAATACAGTGGGGGAAGCTGTATGTGCAGCAACTGACATCTTTGGGTGTAGTTCCCCTTTGTGACCAAGGGAGGGAGCTGTCGGGTTTTAATTCGGTGATCCCAGAGGAGTAGACAAGACAAAAAGAAAGAGAGAAAGAGAGGAGGAAGTGAGGAGGGGAGTGTAAAAAAGTAAGACAGCGAGGAGGAGGAGGAGGAGGAGGAGGAGGGAGTAAAAANAAAAAAGTAAGACAGAGAGGAGGAGGAGGAGGAGGAGGAGGAGGGAGTAAAAAGCGTGAGTAGGAGCCTGACTAGTACCTTCACAGTTCATTACATCACTGTTTTCTACCAGAATACTTCTCTCCAGCTTACGTCATTGGGAAAAACTCCAATCGCACTCTTGGTACAGGAGCAACACTATCATCATGCTGTAACACAACAGCAATTCAACTCCAAATACTGCATAAAACATATTGAATGATAGAAATTCATACAGCACACTTGTCACATTTGGACATAACTTACTGTAGCAACATTTAATCATAAAACAAAATGCATTGACAACAAAATTCGTTGAAAGGAGAGCAAATGGAGCTCCTAGTAGCTTTTCATAGCGTTCTAGACAGGCTTACTGCTCATCAGACTAACAGTACCTCTGCCCCACTGCTGATGTGCCTGCTTACCTGCCTGCCTCCTCAGCAGTTCAGCACAAAGTTGTCTGAGTGTACGAGAGAAAGGGGGAGGAGAGAGAGAGAGAGAGAGAGAGAGAGAGAGAGAGAGAAGAACAGTGGAGAAGAGTGTGTGTATGTGTGCTTTGAGTGAGTTTGTTTGCACATACAGTGTCTCTTTGCATACACACATATATTTGACCACATATGTGTGTGTTAAGAGTGGGGGTGTTACAGCCTTGTGTGTGGGCTAATGATCCAGAGCTGTCTTCCTCTGCCGTGTAAAGGCAGCTCAGTGCCTGGAGGTCCCAGATAACCTGTTCATGTGATTTTTGCTGTGGCTGCGGATATTCTGGTCTTATCATCAATCATTAGACTTTCTCGCTGGCTGTTTGAATCAGGTTTACCCTGCTGTGAACACATTTCATGTAACAGGAGCTGTGTGGTTGTGTGTGGATTTGTGGGAGTGTGAGTGGGTGTGTGTGTGCACGTCCTGCTGTGAACGTAGATAAAGCAACACTCAGCACTGGACATCGCAGCAGGCACCACAAGAGAGAGATTGAGAAAGGTGTGCATGTGTGCGTGTGTGTGTGTGTGGGAAAGTGCTGCTCTATGAAAAAGTGGAGAGTGGAGGAAGAGGACAGGAGGAAGTGGTGTGCATTCACATCAGCGAGCACCAAACAGGGCTGTACAGTAATACCTGAGAGACACAGGGTGCACTTTCTCCCCCACTCTTTCTCTGTTACATACACACACACACACACACACACACACACACACACACACATACATACAATCCAGGTGCAGTGGCTGGTGCCTGTTCATGATAAAGCATCTACTCTAAGGCAGAAATAGGTCAGAGTACCTCAGGGCCTCAAGAGCTTTTGGTGTTCCAGAGTCAGGAAAGATGCNCCATCTCTCTCTCAGACTCACATGCACTAGAATATAACAATAACAAATATGATAATGTTAAGCAGTTGAACTGAGAGGTTTGCTTCCTTAATTTGAACTTGATTTGTATAAATGGACATGATTAGACAAGGCGCTGACACTGATGAGCAGAGTAATTTGCATGCAAGTATGAGATTGGACAACAAACTAACCATGATTTGCATGCAATCATGCAATTGGACAAGCACTGACCATGAGCATTGATGAGCAAGTAACCAAAATTTGCAGTCTGCAGTACTGTGGNAAAAAAAAAAAAAAAGGAAAAAGAGAAAACCTAATTAACTGAGGAACAAACCCTGAACATAAATCTCCACAAATCTCAAATGAATACAATTATTCCAATTTAGGGATGAGAATGAAATCTACAGGAAGAAACATTTCCATAAAAAAGAGATAAACCTCAGTCTATTTTTTTTTTTTTTTTTTTTAAGAACACTGAGGCATTGTGGTCCAATTTAATTCATCCCTTTCTCAAACTTAGTGTAAAAGTAACATATCTTAAAATCGCAGTCATGGCACAAAAATCTGACATAAATTTCCATATGACAGCATCATCTGCAGGAATAAAACAGCATTCCAGTGTATCATAAATGAAACAGAGGCAGTGCAGAAGGAGAAACCAGGTTCAGGGGCCCTTGACAGCAAATATCTGCCCTGTTGGAATGTCCTTGGGCAAGACCATGAATCCTGACCGGCTCCAGGGCTCTTCCATATCTGTTCCTCACCTTCTCATGCAGCAGGGCAAGAGAAATGGGACCCTCCCTATAGGGATCAATTAAGTAAAAACCTGTAGGCAGCTACTGTATTTCCACCATTATAACATTCTTAGATTTTTCTATCAGTCATATTTATTAAAAAATATATGTATTACGTCATATGCTTTTTAAGTTCCGTTACTTCTTGGATGTTAATTTTCCTTTTTTCTTTTGTATATTTAATTTTGATTGTTGTTTCATTGTTTAGTGTTCTTAAGGTATAGAGTTCAGAAACATGCTCTACGTCATGTAAAGAATAACCATAATTATTTACAAATCATATTTTCATTTATTTCTCATATCAACTATATGACTGCAGAGATCCATGCTGCACAACTGCACAAACAGATTTAACATCATTTGAAATGTCTATGTAGCACCCAAGTGGGAAATTATGTTAAATTTTAAATTACCTTCACATGGTGTATTTATGGTGTGAATGTTTAATTATTTGTATTCTCCACATGTTCAAATATGTTTATAAAATTCATTCAGAAAATGTCAATTTGGACAAGCACTGGCCATGAGCATCTATGAGCAAGTAACCAAAATTTGCATTCTGCAGTACTGTGGAAAAAAAAAGAAAAAAAAAAAGAAAACCTAATTAATGTTTTTATTTTGTTGATCCATGGATGATGTAGGTCAAAGGTGAATAGGAAATCACGCAGAAGTTGGATAGAGGAGAAAGCAGTGAGCAAAATGCGGGCTGCAAAGTTCACGGTTTAACAAAAAACGTTGTACTTTGTTGCAAGTCCTGCAGTAGTTGTAAGGTTGTCAAGCCGAGAACCTAATCCACAACTCTATGGGAGCGAATCTGAAGAGCTGGTGGACCAATTCAACAAGAATTAGCTACCATGCTAATCGCGATTTAGCGCGCTAGCTAGCGGTCTGCAAACAGCGCCTGTAAAGTGAGTAGAAATGCTAGCAGGAGTTAGCTCAACTAGCGGATTTCAGCAGCTACATTTCCTAAGGACTGTGGTGATGAGAGAGCCCGGGAACCATCCAGAAAGCGGTCCGTGGGTACCGGGAATGCTCAGACTTCCTCTGGCTCCGTGGGAATATACTCATTGTCTTTTTCCTTCTGCCTGCCAGACGTCATAGAGTGTCTGTCGCTAGCGAGGCTCATCCTGGACTTGGAACTGAGTGAGTTACACTTCTTAGTGTGATTGCAATGATGCAATCACAGTCATGTTGTCTTGCATACTTCTTCTTTTTATTATTCCTACCGGTTTTTCTGCTCATCCATACCACATAATGTTCATGCACACACACGGACGCGTACATCAGTGCCTGCAGAATTTTATGCCGTGTTATGTATTTTAATGAAACTGCATAATATTACATACTTAAAGGGATATTGCAAAAAACAAAAAACTGCTTTTTAAAAACGACGTTTAAGTATCTCCTTTTCTATACTTTAGGAATTATTAGTAATTTTTTAAAAATCTTATAGAGAAGCATTGTGTTTATATCTCAAGAACTACAAACTCGAAAAACTTAATTCAACTTCTAAAATGCTCCATATTGGTCACTGATTAAATGTACAAATGGGTCCATGTTGAAAGTATGTATGTCATAAATATTAATGATTGTGTGTTGCAACCAGTTGGCTGTTAATATATTCTATAGAGATACTATGTACAGGAGAAACTCTGTTTGAATTGCTATGTGCTCATTGCATTCTAATTGACTGTGCAAATGAAACTCCATTAAAAATGCTAAATGCTCAAATGAACATCAATCAATTTTGTATAAGATGATGATGTACACTTTATGCTACAACTCATTATGAGAACATGTATAGTTTGAGTTATTATGCATTATATAATGCAAAAATAACTATAATTCCCAATCAACTAAACTTGATTTTATCTTTTGGGATCTGCATACCATGCATACTCCATTAAACTTTCAACATGCTCAATACTGCATATTGACCAACTGCAATAACTTTGTTATGCTGACATAATTTCTGAGTTATTAGGACTTATATGGCGGCAAAACCCTTAAGTAGCTCATAATAACAAATACTTAAAAACCTGCAATAAGAATCATGCTGCTCTGCACAGCAATCACACATTTTTTTCGGGAAATGCTAATCTACTTTTTTTTTTTTTTTTTTTTNTTTTTTTTTTTTTTTTTTACTCTGCCGAGCGAAAGAGCCATTTTTAGTTAGTCATTTTAGTTTTAGGCCCATAAACGTCAATTGAGGCCTGTAATGGGAAATGCATCTTTTATTTAGTTAATTATTTGCCGGCAAAAGTGTGTGTGTGTGTGTGTGTGTGTTTGTTTGTGTGGCCCATAGGTTTACAAAAGGCCATTTGTTCACAGAAGTAGGTCTGGACGATATGAAAATATTTTTTATCACGATATATATATATTTTTTTTAATATTGATCGATATCGATATATATCATGATATGGCAAAGATTCTGCTGCATTTCAAGTGACTTGAATTTAAAGTTTAGAAATTTAAACAATTTCTTTATGCATGTTCTGAACATAAAAAATAACCAACTGAAAATGAACTGAAAAATCCCTCTTTTTCAACAGCATCATATCTTTTCCAATAAAGAAAGTTGCAGCACGCGTGATGTCCTCGTGTTTTATTTGGTTTTTGTTCGTATGGTTCCACAGCAGAAAAAGCATACTGTATGGTAGTTTGAGTCCATGTACATAATACATAATGGCCAATTGAGTTTCATTTTGGAATGGGGAAACAGAAAAAAAAAGAACTGTTTTTCTATTTTCGTTTTGGAATGGGGAAACGGAAAACAAAAAAAGAGCTTTACCTCTGAGGGCTTTGCTGCGTGTCCTGGGTTTGAAGTAGCTGCTGTGTGACCCCGTAAAGCGGCTGCACTCTGTGTGCTAAACTGATGGCAGCGCTTCAGATGGTAAAATAAGTTTGTTGTACAGCCGTGCTTCGTCTTTCGTGCTTTCCTTTCTTAGTCATCATTAGATTTTTTTTTTCCTCTTGAGTTTCATCGCTTTCTGACATCTTTGTCTGACTTTCGCTCAGATATCACCACCGCTGTGTTCACTGGCGTTTAGCAAGATGCTGCTTTGAGGAAGTGGGCGGGCTGTTATTATGACACTGCCACCTGATTGGCTAGTTTGTTCCAGTTCTGATTGACTGTTTGACCGTCACTAACTTCCTGTATTCAGGCACTATTTTCTATCGATATTATATTGACTTCCTCATTTTTATATTGAAGATTTTTTTATATCGCGATACGACTTTATATCGTTTATATCGTCCAACCCTACACAGATGTACTACCCTCCAGGTAATATTTGAAAGAAGTTTCAATATTGGGATTAGTTTGAATAGTAGACTCTTTGATATATTATGATTTAAAAAAATTTTGTTAAAGAAAAGTATAGAAATATTACACAGATAACATTTTTTGTTTGTTAAATGTTTTGTTTCCTATATTTTATAAGTAAAGTTCAATTTACAGATATATTTGTGTGAGGTAGTAGATTAATATTTCATTGTATATTGCACTTATGAGTTTTCAGGTAGGAAAGTTAAGAGACTTTACCAGGGGTCTTTTATTAAAGGGATATAGGAAGAGTGGATTTAAGCATCAAATGTTCGACTTAATAAAGAAAATCAGGCCAATAAAGTTAAATTAGAGGAATAAACGGGACAATAAGCAATCATAAATAAGGCAACAAGTTAAAGTAATTAGACTATGGTTAAGTGAACTCTGGGAGCCACTGGCATTTGTAGTAGTTTAAGCCAGGAGGCGCTATACAGTACTTATTTTAGGGCATCTTCACACCAACATGGTTTGGTCTGTATCATTTCAAACCAAGTGGTAAATGCAACATCGTTAAAACTATATCCCTGATTTGGACCAGCGGAAACTGACTACATGTTGACTGACTACACCTAGAATAATTTTTAAAAATGCAAAAGACAGAAGATGGAAACCACACCATTGCACATGCAGTATGTGGTGCAGCACTTAAATTTACCAGTACACCAAACAGTTTTACTTCAGTTTGAGTCTGTCTTTGTTTTTCTAAGAAAGAAAATTGGTGTTACTGGAAGTTAAAGACCCCATTAACATCAAGTTAGTATCTCTGCTTACAGAAATCAGAGAAAATAATCTAAAACCATTAAATCACATAAATCGTGGATTTAGTGCATCTACTAGCCACAAACACAAGCAAACATGGATGTACACAAATCCCCTCTCTCTCTCTCTCTCTCTCTCTCTCTCTCTCTCTCTCTCTCTCTCCCTCCCTCACTCTCTCTCTCTCTCTCTTGCTCGCTCCTCTGTGTCTGTAAGTGGGATTAGCATTTATGGCGAACGCACAGGGATGAGGCTTACCTGGGATTGGGAGCCGACTCCTCAACCCCTTAGTTGAAGAGAGGCAGATTAGCCGAAGATAAACAGACTGGGATTACTCACTATTAGGGATTAATGCATGCATGCATACAGTCTGGTTATGTTCATATGGGACTTATTTTTATATATTTATATGAGCTTTGAATCCAGACTTTTTTTTTCTCCATGTACAGTATCTTAAAGATTACCCGCAGTGAGACCAGAGTTGGGTCGATTATCTATCGCTGGAAGATTAGTCAGCAAATCTGAGTTGACACATGACAAACTGTTGAGATAACCTTCCCCCTGCTTCATATTTGAATTATGCCATGTTGTTTACTTGCAGCTTACACTCATGTCAGTCAGTTGGCAGCTCTTTATTTGTTAGAATCGATATTGGTATTTTATTCTGTTTACTTGCAGGTTCTGTCCAGTCAGTTGGTAGCTATTTGCTTGTCCAGAATCAATATTTTTATTACAGCCTCACCTGCTAAGCAAAGCAGCTGCCATCAGAGGGAAAATACCTTATGTAACTCAGCATGGAGCCCACCAATATGCACAGATGAGTTACTGTAGACAAAGGACATGTTTGCGTGTGCGCGTGTCCATGTATCTATGTGTGTGCATACGCATTCATATAGTTAAGGTTTCCTTTTACTGCAACGGGAAGGGCAGTGATTCGTTGTGCCTCATTTGAAGTACAACTTGGAAACATAATTGGTCTCCTGACACATACGATTGTGTCTCTACATACACACTCACTCACTCACTCACTCACTCACTCACTCTCTTACTTGCTCATTCCCTGTTTTCCATCCCTTTGAACCCATCAGAATGCATTAGCCAGAGAACAAAGACTGTGTACTTTGGATGATGTTGATTAGTCAATTACACATCAGGGAGTACAATAAGAAAGTTGTGGTGGATCTCATGAATATAATGTCTCATTATGTCTTCCACCAACACTTTGTTTTGAGAGGGGTTACCATTCCTCTAACAGATAATATCAGTGGAGGATTAACAAATATCATCGGAGTTTAGCTACCTTAGATCATGAGGGAGGTGATTAATGAGGAAACTGTATGTCAGTTATGATCCATACTTGGAATATTTGTCATTTATGCAGCATTACAGGTCTGTCATATTAAAATGTCATGAGTACTGATGAGTGTCTTCGTTGTCGGGTAGACATGACATTTTTGTTGATGTGAAAAATGTAATGATCTTTTTATGAACACAGTCTCATACACAACCACCACATGTCCAGGGGAAATCCTTTTGGATTGGTGGGTGAGATACAGTAACCTAATAAGAACATATAATAAGAAACAGTATGAGCTCATCCTTCCTGTGTTTTAGGCCGCGTATATACAAATGCCTTGACTATCTGCCAAATATTAGGTCAGCCATTTCAGAAAAGCCTTCTTGTTCTCTGGCTCACCGAGGAAGGCATGAAGGAGCTTCTTCTCCTTGTTTCAGCTTTCAAAGCTGTATTAGAGCTTCATGCTGGTAACAAAGCATATGTTTTCATCTTGACTTTTAAGAGAACCTACTTGCTATTTATATCCTGTCACCAGCAGAAGAGAAATGACAGCTTTCTCTGCTCTTCTTCCACTCTCTCCCTTACTTGCTCTGTCTTTCTCTCTATGCTCTCTCTACTATCAAACTTTCTCTGAAAAAAATCAAGCAATCAGTCATTTTCTCTCCTCCCTCTCTCAATGTCGTGCAACATTGGCACCAGTGTGTTTGTGTGTGAGAGTGTGCGTGTGAGAATGAGTGTCTTTCTGGCATCCCTGGTGTCTCACCTCCACATAAAAAGCAACTCCAACAAATCAAAGGTGTAGGAAATAAATAAATACATATCTGACAAGACATTTGGAATCAAAACATTTACAAAATAGCTGTTTCTAACAAAATGGATACTTTCTGAGATTATACTTAAGATGAAAGTGGTAATTCTGCTATTGTGCTGGGAGGGTGGGAAAGCGGAGGCACAAAGAAGAGAACAAGGAAGTGAGCAAAAAGGTGAGAGATATCTCATCTAACAGGTGGCATACTTTCTCTGTACTCTTCCTCCCTGAACCTGATAATAAGACACCCTGCAATTGATATAACAAAAAATTAAGTCTTGCTGTGCAGTAGTTCCCAACTAATCATGATTTCTGTTCGTAGCGTGTAGTTTGTAGGGACAGGACTTCAACTGAAGGAATCCTCAACACAATAACATAAATACAAATATACATTGGTTCTGTTCTGGTTTACAAACCTAATTTGGAACCATTCTGAGCATTTTGACCAAAAATAAATTGGTTCAAAACAAAAAGTTTGTTTCCCATTTGGAACCAGAAAATAGCAGGACCTGAAGTGGGACAACAAGATCATAAGTGGGTGTGTATTATTCTACTTACATGAAAGTGAAAAACGGTGGAGAAGTCGTTGTGTGTGTGTGTGTGTGTGTGTGTGTGCACATTTGCATGGGTCCAGATTCAAGTACATACTTTTTTTTAATAATAAAGGTTTGGAGGTAAACAAAGCTGGCTGCCATCTTACTTGTTTTCACTGAGCTACTTCTGCAGTTACTAACACAATGGTTCCACTACAAATTACTGGAAATGTGGGCTGGTTCGCTAGGTGGCACCATGGTTCCGCAGATGCCAAACCAGTTCGAGAACCAGAACTTTTTGGGTGGAAAAATACTATCAGAGAGCACATACCTCTGCCAAGACCCAACAGTTCTCTCTGATTTCACTTTTATGGCAGTATAAAGGCAGACTTTTACTATCATTACCTTGAAATCAGATTTTTAGATTTATCATGCAAATTCATTGTATAGCAGTATTGTGGGCATCATCTTCTTCAGGATTATATTTGGAACTGTTGAAAATGTGTTGTAGTAGTGTTGTCAAAATCATTTCATACTGCAGAATTAGCTTCGTCTTAGCTTCATATTGGTATTAGTTGCATGTTTCTCCCCATATTTGCTAATGTACAACGATGGCATACATGTGACCCCTGTCTGATCATATATTTGAATCCTGCTAAAGGTTAATATCGATCTGGACTCAGATCAATATCTGGATCTGGTGTTACATCGTAACTGTTGGTAATCCAGTTTATTCAGTTCAAGGGTGTATTACTTAAAGGTTGTCAGTTGCATTACTCCAAAACCAAATTACACAGAATAGCTCCGTTGTTCTGACATTTTGTGCTACCCGCTCAGGATGACCTACCCCAGCAAAAAAAGAACATAATTTAGTAGGTATTCAGGTCAGATATGTGTGAGAAGCAGACATACCACCTTTATAAGTGTAGTTATAAGTAGAGTAGCGCATTCTGTCAGGTAAGAAATGTCTATCAGAATGACCTACCACCTCTATAAATGTAGTTATAAGTAGGGTAGCGCATTCTGTCAGGTAAGAAATATCTATCAGAATGACCTACCACCTCTATAAATGTGGTTGTATATAGAGTAGGTTGATGTGTTGATGTGAAATGTGTTGGCTTGATGTGTTTTTCTTGCACTGGTATAAAGAATTTAAACATTTTGGACACAAATTTCTTTTTATAGATTTTAAATTTACAACAGTATAAACAATATAGGTCTGATAACTTGCATTTAACAGAAATTCAACTTTTATATTTTCATCACTGACTCTGACCCCTTTTGCACTCCAGAAAAACAATTATTGACGTAAAGTATGATTGATATGTTATCTAATAAGGAACTCTGTTTCAACAAGAACAGAAAGTCTGCAACAGTCACAAAGAGAAAATTTTTCATTCCAAAGTGTAAAATTGAATCTGACAGTGATTTTGAGTTGAACTCTCAACTCATAATGTCTGTTTTCCTTGATGCTCCTTTTTTACATTGGAGAAGAAGAGGTGTATTATGTTTTCCTTGATCACTCCCCACTCTTCCATATCCATGACTTCTAAGATGTTGATTGGCCAGCAGATGGGATGCGGAGATGAGATTTTAGAAGGTGATTAATCTGAGCCATGCAGAGGCTCTTCAGGGTCAATGCAGAGCAGATAATCCAACGGCTTGGATGAGGGGATTAAACCTACTAGCAGACCTCTGCTGTTCAGTCCTGCTGTGTCAGCCCTGTGAAAATTGACAGTGGACAATTATTGTCATTGTCAACTAATGTGTTTGATATAAAAATGAGTCACAGCTTAGGAGTGTCATCTGTGGTTCAGGCAGTTTTAACACTGCTATATTTTACACAAGGTTGTAAATATTTTAACTAGAAATTACAGATTTTATGATATGATAGTAATAGTTTTGTCCAGCTTATCTCATNAAATATTTTAACTAGAAATTACAGATTTTATGATATGATAGTAATAGTTTTGTCCAGCTTATCTCATTAATGAACCATACACGTGGTTTTACTTTTGTGAGCCCAACAAGTTGTATACAAGTTACTGACAGCTTTTTTCCAAAATGTACTATGTAATATTTAAAAAAA